>RXID01015023.1:0-113260 GCA_005019695.1 Trichopus zeylanicus subsp. travancoricus
TTTCCTTGCTGATCTTGAAAATATTCATGGTACACAAAGGTGGTGTTACTGGAAGTTTTTGCGTTGGCATTGTTCTCTACTCAAATCTTTCTGTTAATTCATGAATTAAGATATGTCACATTACTGTATATTCATTAATGAAAGAGGTCATCCAAAAGTTGAAGATTTTTGAGATTATTCTTCTTAGTTTTCAGGTTGCTATGAAATTTACCCCTTTTTTTTCCCTTCATAATGCGATCGCATCCTATATTATTTCCAGCAATGACATCAGAATTCCTTGTGAGATATATCTCTAATGCTGAATCCTCAATGAACTTTGAGTGGTTACTTCTCTTCCTAGATAGTAAGTTAATGGTATTTTTTGAGGATGGTTTGGATTGGTGGTAAACTGTTAATTCAAATCAGATAAATCATTTTCATTGTAGCATATCACTTAGTTCGAATCTAAAGTGTTTCAAACTATTCCATTTGGTGATATATTACTGCAGAAAAGATGTCAAATATGAAAGTATTATATAATTTGTTGCTGTTGTATGTGGCCTAACTCTATAACTTATGGTGTTGCTAACTTCTGATTAGATGATTTCATAGTCACCCTTTTGACATGAGGTCCTTTTGTTGTTAAATCCTGGTTGTTGCAATTCTTGCATTTCTGGTTGAGTTTCCATTTGTTACTTTGTTCCTCTGACAGGTTTACTGTCCATACTGGTGCTGGTCTAATTGTTCCCGAAATCCAACTAGATGGGCAGGTATTCTTGTTCTCTATGATTGCAAATAAATATTCTAATGCATTGATTGTTCAGACTTCACTGATCCATAGTCTTCTTCCTGCTACCATGTTAGGTGCAAGGTTTACACATGACAAGGTCGACACATTTATAAACCTAACAAAATTCTAACAATAAGGGAAAGGGTTAAAAATTTTGGTTTCCGGTCACCGTGAATTTAAAAAAACAACTTAACGCTGGCATGAAAAATGATTTGCAATAATGATGTCCAAGGACTTGAACACAGAATATCAGCTAAGCTGATGCTCAACTATGCATGATCTCACTGGGAGGGTTTGCGAGATCTATGGAACAGATCAACATGATCTAGAATCATATCAATGGTTTTCAAAAGGAGAGTGGTAGATCTTGTTGAACTCTGAGTGGGCATGTGTCTAATTGAATGATGATCAGATCTTTGAACTGAATTTTCATGAAACTTTTGATGTTTGCTAAGTATCTTCACAGGTAGCTAACCATTTCTAAGCACATACTTTCTTCCTTAGAGATCCATCGTTATCAGGGCGAGCCTCAGGCTATTAAAAAAATTGTTCAACTGAGCTGAATCTTCCTATTTTGCAGATGGATAGAGTACATGCTATGCAGGACACTGCATTTCGACAATTGAGGCAAAATTTTAGCAAACATTTATTCAACAATGTCTTTTGCAGGTAAAAGTTGATATGGGTCAGCCTGTGCTAACTGCAGCAGATATTCCTACTAGACTTCCAGCAACCAAAAGTGGAGCTGTTGTTCAAGGTGAATTAGTTGTTGATGGAGTTTCATGGAAAGTAACCTGTGTTAGCATGGGGAATCCTCATTGTGTCACTTTTGGATCAGAACATTGTAACGTAAGTTCCTAATATTTTATCTTTATTATTTATGCAGTTCATTATGGATCCCAATACTTATTTTTTCTCCCATTTTAGCTGATAAAGTTGTTTTTCTTTTTACACACATGTGCTGCTGCTGCTGTTTGCATGTGTATCTGCCAATTCACTGTTGAATTGATCTGTAACTTGTTGACTGGGAGATGAAACATTTTGCTTTTAGGAATAAAAAATGAATAGCACATGTTATGTGTTAGTGTTTTCATGGGCTTGTAGTTTTCAAAACATTCAGCCTAATAGTTATCTTGTTTTGATTTCTTATGCTAGTCTTGGACAGGCTCTGCAGGTTGATGAGTTAAATCTGGGAGAAATTGGTCCAAACTTTGAGCACCATGAAATGTTCCCTTCTAGGACAAATACAGGTTAAATGTTTGTGTTTTATTCACTTTAGATGTTATGTTTATATTGTGTGTTTAAATTGAACTTTGACTTCAGCATCATAAAAGTATATTTTAGGTGAATTTGCAAAAGTAAATGATCAATAGAGGAGTTTGATCATATGGGCTTTTAAGACAAGTGATCTGAGTGTTTTCTTTAAGCTTAATGTAGCTTAATGTTGCTGAAAGATACATAAAACTTAGTATCTTATACAGCAAAACATCACACAGCAGTGAGCAAGTCTTCAACCAAACCTTGCTGCATGCAGGAGAGATCTTTGTTGTTTTCTATTAGAAACTGGTCTCTATCAAAGGAAAACCCATTGATTTCTTAAATTTTTTTGCTGATTTCTTCATATGGTATGTTCATGTCATATGCTGCATGTACTCCATTTGGTTCTTGGAAGAACTTATAGTTGTGCAATAGTCAGATGCCTTTGCCTTTCCAGTTGATAATCAACGAATCCAATGGTGCTTTGGTTATTTATATGGTTGGCTTGGTCCTTGACATCCTTGTTGGAATGTTCTACACATACATGTAGAGACACCCACAGTTGGTGCACTCTGCCATAGTTTGTTAAAATCTACGTCTTTCTAGTGTGCTATCTGTGATATCAGACAATCTTCTTGTTTGGAACGGTATATTGAAAGTGATGATGGTTTACAGGGAGGAATGGAAACTATCACTGATTCATATTCACCACCCCTGTAGTTGTTTGTACTATCTGGTGTTAGGAAGCTTGATCCTCTTGTACTTATTTCTTTTCTTTTGATCTTTTTTCCTTTGACAAATTTTAGTGGTATTCTTGAGTTTTTTCAATCAAAATGATTTCATGAAAGGTGGTTACTAAAAATTTGCATGGGATCACTATCATTTAATTTTAGGTGCTTTCTTTTGATTCTGCACAATTTGTTCCTGCTGAACTTCGTATATAGAATCTTTATGTGAGTGTGTTATTAGTTTTGTTGACTTGCTAATAAAAATGAAAGGGATCCTTATTATACTGCTTACATGAGTTTTTTATCCTATTGTGCAGAATTTGTCCAAATCTACTCACATTCACACCTAAAAATGCGTGTGTGGGAGCGGGGTGCAGGTATAGTCAATAATGTTATTGGATATACTACTATAACCAATATCCTTTACCTGTCTTAATTTCAGAACTATTATCTATAGTTGAGGACTCCAACTTGCCAGGCTTTCTTGCGTCTTTTTGTTTGATATTATTTTGTAGAATTTTATTTTCTGTTAGGCATCAGAGAAGTCAGGAAAATTAGCTCACATGTGGATTGCTACCTTTGTTTTGTCTGTACTAGTGTTTAAGATAAACTTTGTGCATATAAGATTGTGAACATATTTATGGGCGAAAGCCCTTTTCCCCTGTTCTATTTTTGGACATGAAGAGGATTAAATTATCACATAATATTTTCATTGCAGGTGCAACCCTGGCCTGTGGTACAGGAGCTTGTGCAGTTGTGGTGGCAGCTGTTCTTGAAGGTCGTGCAGATAAGGTAAGTTTGCTTTAGCTTGTATTTTGCCTTTTTCCCAGCATTCTATAGTAAATAATTTTTAATAACTGTGCTTAATCCTGCTAAATGTCCTTAAACACCAGGCATGCACTGTCGATTTGCCTGGGGGCCCTTTGGAGATTGAATGGAGAGAGGAAGATAATCATGTGTACATGACAGGCCCTGCAGAGGTGGTTTTCTATGGGTCCGTCCCTCTTTAGTTCCTTGTTTCCTTCAGTGGTTTTTATAATCTTGGTTATGTAGGGTGCTAAATTAGACTTTTGATTGTGAACTAAGATCTTATGTGTAAAGTATGTTGCAATTTTTGAGTTGAATGTAATAAGCGACATTGCCTTCCAACTGTAACCATTGATTGATTTACTTCCTCGGTCAGCAAACAACTATTGTTTGTAACTAATCACACTGGGGATCTTCTTGTCAAACTCTTCTGCACGGAAGGCTATTATAATTGGCGTTTAGTGCATACTGATGTCATGATAAGACATGCATGCTCTCAAATTGTCTCCATTTTTGAATTTGAGATTGCCTTCATCATCTCCATTCTGCAGCAAAGCAGGACTCATTCTTGAATGGCAAGTGTTTGTTGTGCAAACTAGGATGGTGCCCCGAGCACCAATCGGTCTTTGCTAGGTGCCCTAGAAGAGCTTTATTGTGTTTTAAGTTTGCCTTTTTCTGCGATAGTGAGTGAGACTTGCACTTGTATATTCTTGTATAAGCTATCAAGCAATGTGGTTAATGTTCTTTAACTTGTCCGCATGTCAGAAAAATTTGATATGATTTCTCTTGTCAGCAACTAAAATTAATGCAATCGATTAATGCTCATTTATTGTAGAACATGGTAATTTTTTGTTTAGCTATTTGATTTATTGGTTACCAGTTAATTGTTCATTGAATCAAAGCATGGATCACATCTTCTTATTGGCTTGATCAACAAGCAGAAAATAAACAGTAGCATCTTTGAATCAGGAACATCAGTCAGGTTTATACTCAGCGTGTCAACTGAGTTTGCTATGAATTCTCGTCAGAAACAATACTAATGCGATGACTGATGCACATCTCTTGTGTAAAACATCCAGTCTTACTGGTTAATTGCTGGGTATAATCAACAAACAGAAGATAAAGATCACCAAACTGTGATCACTGACATGATTAGTTAGAGTGCGTTTAATTTGAAATTAGAATCATCCTCTTGGCTAGTTTATTATTTAAATACTCGAAAGATAGTAAAATTATCTTTACGTTATTTTAAAAAATAAATTATTATATTATTTTTATATTTATTTATTTAAATTTTAATAAATAATATACCTAAGGGTATAAAGATTTTTTTAAAAAAATTAAATTATTTATTAGCCGGATTAACATTTAAATACCAAAACATATTGAATTTGAGCTGCTTGATGTTGATTCCGAACCAAACGATGGGTTGAGTTTCAACTCAAATACAAACATCTCTGCTGATCTGTGGCTGATCATGGGAAGAATTTTTAGTTTTTACGAGAGAAACCAGACGAGTATAACAGAGTATAGAGACAAGTAGGTGAAGGTGACAGGTTTGGCACTCGTGACCCCTCTCGGTGAGTAGATTGAATCTTCTTCTTGTCAAACTATCCGCACAGAAGGTCAATATAATTGGTGTTAAGTGCATGCTAGTATCCTGATAAGACGCGCGTGCTCTCCAATGTCTCCTTTATCATCTCCAATTTGCAGGACTCGAGTCTGGAAATGGCAAGTGTCTCTTATTCAAAGCTAGGCGGCACCCTGAGCACCGTTCGTTCTTGGCTTGCCGAAATGCTGCACAGGGGCCCCTTGATGCATGAAAGTGACGGGATTTTGGAATACAATCCCAATGGTCTTTTCTCAAACCTCACAGATGCTGTTTTGATTAATCATTCAAAGCTATTAGTGATCTCATCGACAAAAGTAGTGTTTGGGTGAAGCACTAGCTGATTTTTTAGTTAGAAGACAATCAAGCAGAAGGACTCTCAAAGAAAGCAAAGGCCAAAAGAGCTTTGGAGCAGACAATTTCCTTATCACTACTTCTTTAGCTTCCTATCAAACTATTAATCTCACCATATAATCCTTTTGAAACCAAATCCATCCTCTCTAATCCTGCTTTTCCACTCAAAAGCTTTCTCAATACAGAAGTGAATTGAACAGGACAATCCACTAAGTTGCAAAGGCTCACTTGTCTCCTTCCCATGGTTGAGAAATGAGAGGAAAATTCAATAGCCAGTTGGTGGCTCATGACCACTCCAATAAAACAGCAAGACAGACAGAACATGCTTTCTTGATAATGAAATTGTGAAAAGAGGTGATCAGAGCTTTATTGTGTTCTTAGTTACGAGACCAAACTATTAGTCCATTTATCAAATAGTTTGCCTTCGTTTCCTCTTTGTCCATTGTTTGCTATAATAAGTGAGACTTGTTCTTGTATATTCTTGCATATTCTGATGGCTTTTGTTCTTTAACTTATCGAAATTTCATCAGAATTTGCTGCGGTTTCTCTTGTCAGAAACTAAATTAATGTCATAATATCGTTTAGTGTTTAATTGCTACTGCGAATTAAAGCATAGATCGCATCTTCTTACTGGTTTGATCAACAAGCAGAAAAAAAAACAGTACCATCTTGAGTCGGCAACATATGCTTGACTGACATGATCAATCAGGTTTATGCTCAACATGTCGGCAGAGTTTGCTATGAATTACGTAGTCAGAAACTAAATTAATGTGATGATTAATGCACATCTCTTGTAGAACATCATGATCCTTTTGTTTAGAAATTGCGATTTACTGATTACCATTGCTCATGTTTAATCAACAAGCAGAAAAATAATCAGTTGACATATACTTCACTGGCATGATCAACTAGGTTTCCACTAAGATACAAACATATTAGATGATTTGTTGCTGATCATGGGGAGAATTAACTTTTACAAGAGAAATTAACCACTGCACTATGACAGAGACTATAGGCAGTAGTAGGTGAACTAAGAAGCTCTAGTTCATTATAGCAATTCAGAAACTGGGGGGTCCTCCCATTGGAGGGAACATCCTTATCTCTTCATCATCAACCTTCCACAGTGTATCCGAATAGTACTCCCACGCCGGAGAAGGCATCGGAGGATACGAAAAATCTTCGCAAGCTTTAGTCTCGCAATCCTCAAAGCTCAGTCCGCTGCCCGTCTCTGGCGAAGCCATCTCCTTCCATATCTGATCCATACTATACCCTTTCATCTCTGCCTCGTTCAAGCAGTCACCTTCTTCTTTGCTCCAATTATTGCACATCTCCATCCCAGTTTCAACAATAGCTTCATTGAATGATGAAGAAGATGTCGAACGAGACATGTTCCACTTCCTCTCTTGAGCCTTCTTCCTCATGTGCGTCCTCCAGTAGTTCTTGATCTCGTTGTCAGTGCGCCCTGGAAGCTTGCGCGCTATGCGTGCCCACCTGTTTCCATATGTCAAGCACATGTATGATGATTACAAGAAGAAGCACAGAAGAACTTGTTGGATCGAGAAGGAAGGAACCTGTTGCCCCAGCGAGAGTGGAGTTCAAGTATGAGGCGTTCCTCCTGCGGGGTCATGCGGCCGCGCTTGAGGCCGGGGTGGAGGTAGTTCACCCACCGGAGCCGGCAGCTCTTGCCTGTCCTGTTAAGACCTATAGAAGACATATGCATAACATACAAGAGAGACAGAGAGCTAATGCGCATCAGATTAGAAGACTCTTATGGATCAGCAAAGTGTTGATTGAAGCCTACCCATCTACCCCCGCCAACACCTCAAACCTGATACTTTTGCTAAGAAATCCCAACGACGTTCACCGAACAAGCTCACATAGCATACCAGTTGCATGTCCTCCTGCTCTGTCCACGGCCCTTTCCGGATCTCCTCCTTCTCCACCTCCATCTCTGCTGCCATTGTCGTCTTCTTCTTCTTCTTCTTCTTCTTCTTTTGGTTAAGTTGATTCAGCGCCCGAAGGAATGGCTCCTCCGTTACACTGCTAAATATGGGGATTTATGGCCGTCTGACATATTTATAGCATGTAGCTGCGCAGACAAGGTGATGTCATGTGCCGTTCATCTACTACTCTACATATTGTGTGTTACATTCCACCATTTTGATTTTTTATCTGCTGATTTCTTTTGTTAAAAATTGTCAAAATGATATTTAAATTGATAGTCTAGTTCATATATTTTGTGAAAAAAAAAAAAATAGATGAAAGACAGATACTTCATATATTATCAAAAAATCATCTATATTATCATAAAAAATTTTAAAATGTAGGTCGACATTTTCTTTTATACCTAAAAGATATATTTTAAATTTTAATTGAAATATTTTAAATCGAAACATTTTGATTTTAAACTTAAAAAATTATGTAAATTATTTCCATATTTTTTTATTTTTAAATATGTTTAAATTTAAAGTTAAAATTTAGTTAAAAAATTAAAAAATAATTTGATCGAAATTGAAATAAATTCATTTCGATCAAAATAGATTGATTTCAGCCGTCTAAATCGAAACATTTTGATTTTAGATTTGATTTGAGACCTAAAAAATATACTATACAAAACTGAGAATTTTCAGCACGTGCATATTTGATTTTCTTGACATTTTAAGTAATTTTTGACCTAAAAATTTTTTTTACTTGATATTTTTTAAAAATTACATATATATAAATTATTTTCATATTTTTATTTTTAAATATATTTAAATGTAAAGTTAAAGTTTAGTTAAAAAAAATTTAATCAAAATCAAAAGATACATAAAAAACGATCGAAACAAATCGATTTAGAACTAGCTGCACAAGTGTTTGTAGTTATACTAATTAAAAAAAAAAATAATTAATCATCAAATAAGAAGTGTCACAGATATTCCTTACTGATAAGAGCAAGTTGTCCTAAAGGTTATATCATCCTCTGGTCCTAATCAAAGTTAAACAGTCATTAAGTACAGATGATGGTGACAAAGGAAGCTGCGTGGATCTCTTTGAGCCAAGATTATTGGAAATTACTATTTTTTATTTTATTTTTTATTTTATCTCCTCTTTTTCATCTACAAGATGCCGCCTTTTTCGCTTGCTTTTCTGTAACATTTTTTTTTAATAAAAGCTCCTTTCTTTTTTTTTTTTTCTTGCATGTCAAAGACGAGGGTGCAAGCGCGGAGTCAGCGGCAATGGACGGCAGTGGAGGTGGAGGCCGCTGTGGCCGGCGACGTTGACGCTCCGGTTGGACACTTGGCGCGAATCTACGGCCTCGAAAACGTAAACGAGCAGGATCAAGTGAACCGCTCGGTTTATCATTTCATTCCAAAAATATAAATAAAAAAAAGCGAAAAAAAAATTGAACAGATAATCATCTCTCTTATTATAAATTTATAAAAAATTATTTCGAATAAAATATTAAAAAAATATTTTAGTTTAAGTTAATTATATTAATTAAATTAATATAAAAATATTAGATTATTTTTATTTTAGAGAATTAGTTTTAACAACCGGTGTGATAAAATTAAATTTTAAATTTTTATTTTTATAAAATTAAACAACCGATTTTTTATATAAATTAAAATAAAATAACTTATTTTTAAAATTAATTTGATAGTTATTCATATTGAAATCAAATGAAAATAAATTAGATTTTTTATATAATTTTAATTAGTAAAATAGAATTAAAATAAAATATTTGTTTAATATTTTAATTAATATATTTTTAAAAAAATTTATAGTATAAGATGAATAATTTTTTATTAATAATAATAAAATATTTTTTAAAAAAAAATTTATAATAAGATTATTGGTGTTTTTTTTTCTAAAAATTAAAAGAAAAAACAAGTCAGGACGTGGAGAGCACCAAGTTGGGGTCCGATCACTCGCGATTTTTCTGGTTATCTTGTTGCCGTCGATCCGCTTTCTCTTGTCGTCATCAATCATCATCGTCATCGTCTTTTTCCACTGTTTGCTTGGAAGAAGGGCCCTTGAATGTGGTACCGTAGCAGTGTGCACTAGAGATCTGCGTCTTTCTATCTAATGATCTCTCGGTGGCAGGCAATTCAGTGGGTGGTTTGATTTACAGGAGGATGATCGCCTGCATGACAGACTCGGTGATCTTGGGATTCATCGTTCTTCTGTCCGGTTCTTTTGCCATATTAGGGTTCAGGTAACAATTAGGTGGACTGATAGCCATGCTTAAGATCGTCATAGACCTAGAAGACGAAGTGAGATATGAGACGCCACTGCCTCAACTCCTTGACGCAGGTTACGAAGAGCAGATAGACATGAGATCAGAGACAAGCTTTCTTAGTGCTTCACTGTACACCTTTTGGATGTTCTCTTTCGTGCAGACAAGACTTGATCTCAGATTTAATATCCATTCCAAATTATTGCAATCTCCTGCACGAAGATAACCAAATCTCTAAGTCACGTCTGATACAAGGAAATTATGCCCAAAGTAATTCCTCTGTTAAAGATGATCAAATCCTGCCAAACATAGGGCAAAATCTCAATTGTCTTTCTCAAATACATGTGACTCAGATTGTCTATATCAAAGTTTTAAATCTCGTCCGAAACAGAACTGTTTCGATCGGCTAGCGTCATGCGACCGAAGTGAGCGCAACGGAAGGCGAGCGTAGTGCGTAGGGCGCTCACCGGGCAAGCTCGCGCCGGTTTTGTGCTCGAGCCTGCGCTCTTGCCGGACTGTTCCCTGTGCGCTCGTCAGCCTGCCGCCACTCGCTTGCTTACCTCTCACCCTCACTGGCCTAGCCCCTGCTTTCGTGAGCTAAGACCGGCCTCGCACCCGCGCCAACACCGTCGCTAGCCCGGTTCCGATGCCCTCGCCGATCTCTGTCAGATATTATTCACGTGCATGAGACTATTCACGTAACTATTCATTATTTTAAAAAATTTTAAACATATTATAATTTTTTATTGAGTCAAAAAATAATTAAAATTAAATTAAATTTTGGTCAAAATATAATTAATAAATAAATAAAGATATTTTGGTTGAAACTGAAATGAAAATGATTTTGATTGAAACGCATCGATTTTTTTATTCACGTACATGCGTGCATGACTGTTCCACCGAAAGTAAAGTAAAAAAAAAATTTATGTCGGTCTCACCTCCATATGAATCGCTATCGCAAAATCGCGCAGAACTAGTTATTCTGCCTCGTATGTTTATAAATGTTCATCTAAATTGTTCAAGTATTAAATTCATAATTCTACATCTAGATGGTTTAAACCCAACTGATGATGATTATGATGATAATGATGATTAGTTGTATTATATTATAATTAATAAATATGTATATATCAAGTATATTTTAATAATAAGCTAAATTTTCTTATATTAATTTTTAACTTTGTAATCATATTCATATTATTTCTCATATTTTTTTATATAATAATATATAAAAACAGTGGTTAACTATCAAAATTAATTTTAATTAATTAAAATAATCTTTAATATTATAGTAAAATTAATTATAAATTATTTCATAATTTTTAAATTTTTATAAAATAATTTTTAAAATTTTATCGTATTTTTAATTTAAAGTTAAAATATAGTTAAATTCTGGTCAACACATAATTAATAACTAAAAAAAAATTTTGGCTCACTTAAATCGAAACGGCGGAAGCTTATCGGTTTTATTAGGTGTCCAAATCGAAATTGAAATCGGGATTTAAAATCTTGGTCTCTATATTCCCTTGTTTCCAGAAGCTAATATTTCTGGACGATTGACTATAGTATTTCTTCTGATGACAGCCAAAGAAGGAAAGACCAAACTACTTGATTCTAGAGTTTTGATGAGGATGGAAGACTAAAGTGGCTGACAGTTCCAGGTTCTCTTGTGGATTTCTTTCTCAGTGTCATCCGATTGATTTAGGTTTAGGAGAAAGATTGTGGTTTGGAAGCAAAGCTTTCCAAGTTGACTGTCGTCTATGATTCGCCTGTAGACTTTCCGGAGCCTAGAACCTGATTCTTTCTCGTCATTCACATTACCATTGCGTTCCAGAGACACCATGTTTGACGCTCTCGAACAAGTAATCCAAAATCAGCAGCCACCTGCTGCAGGTTCTTGTGCACATTACAAACAGAAATCATTCGCAATTTTCTGCAGCATGATGGACTTTTGCTCTGTCTCTTGCGTCTCCTCAAAAACATTGTGTGTGAATATGCAAGTGCCTCAATATCGATCCTTCGCCAATTTACAACGCCACAGAACGGCTTTTGTATATTATCGCACCTAATGCCTACCACTTGGTTGACTAGAGGAGTACTCCATTCTGATGTCTACTGCTAATATTCATATTGCGCGACTCTTGAACAGTCATGAAGTTACCCATATCACCAGGTTCGCGAGCAACTTCGCTTCCGGCATGTGGATATACAAGACTTGTAGTTATTTCCCGGCATCCTCGTCTTATCTTCTTGAGTCTTGACTGAACAATAGGGATTCAAAAACAAGTTCAGATGGACATGCTTTTTTCTTCTGTTGAGGCTATACATCACCGGTTGATATTCACCGCGGCCAAAACAATGAAGAAATTTGCATGTCTTTGTTTCTTCGATTGTCTCTTGTTTCGTTGTTGGGATGTCAAGTGCGACAGATTAGTCTCACATGATCAAATAACCAGTCACACGAACAGGTGAAAAGCTTTGCTGAAACTCTTGTGTGGCAAATATGCTTTACCTAGGATTCATTTCTTCCTCGTAAGCCTTCTGCTTCACTCTTTTTATATATATATATTTTTGTAATCGAAGTCTTTTGCTTCCTGGTTCCACGCGAACCAAGACTTGCTGACATCTCTTTTTGTCCCCAAAACACATATTGACTTGACGAACGATACTCTCGAGTGTGAACAAACGCATTTTAAAAAATCAAGATGCCAAGGATATGCCATTCTGGGAAAATTTCATGGACTCCGAATCGTATAGTTTATCTGCAAATCAAATGAAACGTTTACTTTGAACGATCTTGGAGAAATTTCTGGTTCTAGAAAGCAAGGACTCTTCCTACCTGGCTTCCGAAGCTCGTGTACAACTTCATCACCACGTAGCTCAGGCTGACGCTGCCTCCATCCCTGCATGTCATCTTCCACACAAAAAGATCAAGATCAGACACCTTCCTTGCCACTTCACAACTGTTAAAAGAGTCCAAAGAAAGCTCAATATAAATACTTGTCTATCTCCTCTTCTCCACACTTCATTCATGACGAAGAGGTTTAGAGTTGGTGGTGAACAAGTAGAGGTTGAAAGCATCAACATGGCCAACATGTTGATGCTCCTCTCGCAAAGCGGCGGAGAAGACCCCCACCAGTCGCCGCCGTCGACCTCCGGCCGCGTGTTCGAGTGCAAGACGTGCAACCGGCAGTTCCCGTCTTTCCAAGCGCTCGGCGGCCACCGGGCGAGCCACAAGAAGCCGAAGTCACCGACCGGCCGCCAAATCGAGGCTGCGAAGCCGAAGGTGCACGAGTGCTCCGTTTGTGGGCTGGAGTTCTCGATCGGGCAGGCGCTGGGGGGACACATGAGGAGGCACCGGGCGGCGGCGGGGGCAGCGGCGGAGGGGTTTGGGCATGGGCTGGTGGAGAAGAAGTCGCATGGGCAGAGAGTGTTGTGCTTGGACTTGAACTTGCCGCCGGCGGAGAGCGACGGAGAGTGGCTGAAGCTTGGTTCCGGAGTTGAGACAGTAGAAAAATTCAGGATGTTGAATTACTTCCACTGATTATCTCCTTGTTTATATATACATATATGTTTATATATTATTAATTAGTTCTTGTACATAGGTATTGTTTTTTTTTTTTTTTTTGGTGTTTGATTGGCTATGTTTCTGATCAATAGAATAAAACTATGACCATCTAATTATTGTTTTTTCTTTCATATAATCATCCAATTACATTTTTATGACTAATATTTTTATTTGATAAAATTAAATATTTTAAAGATAAAAATCATCTAGGTTGCCTGGACACCTAAAATTTTCATTTTAACTCCCTTAATTAGATGTAATAAATTAGTATCAAATAGTTAGAAATTAATAATAAATTGGTCCCTATCCACACTAGAGATTCCATGACACAAGCCCATAAACAAAACCTGAATTAATTAGTTTATAGCTTTTTGTTTGTACAACTACAGCAGTTGATCCAACTGCAAAACAGTTATTTGATACTACATCTGTAGATTTTGGCATCCAAAATATAACAGGACATCAAAACTATGTGGCACTTGAACCCACATCATCAGTGGAAAAAACGGAATTGGGCCAAAAAAAACTCTGGCGTCAAACAGCAACAAAGATGGCTAAGTTGAGCATCCTTATTTCTGAAGAAAATTCTGTGTCAGAAAGGACAATTAATCGGCTCCCGCCGCAATGCATTTTGAACTAGCACAGTTTGTTCTTGGACGTGAACCGTATAGAATCCGGTATAGAAGACGGTGGCTGTGGCAGCAGACGGGACCCTTCCGACATATTGACATCCTCCATTGTCCCCTGGTCCAGTGCTCTCATTGCCATGCCCAGACGTGGGTTGATATAATTGTATGCACCCATGTTCATTGGCTCTTCCTGGCATCAAACAATCTCTGCATTTGAATTACACAAAGGGTAATCATTGTTGAATCAACAAATAGGTTATGGAGAACTGCATGACAAATTACAAAAATTTTATAATATCTGACAATTAGGCAAGTAATACTAACAGGTCCTACTCATGACTACTTTGATGTAGGCAGCCAAAGTTACCTCAAAATTAACAAGCAAACCTAGGCACATATTTTTCTGTAAAAAGTAAGCAAATTCAAGCATAACATTAAAACCAACTCAGCTTAAATGGTTTTGAAGAGAGCATAATACCTAGAAAGGAATCCAATTATTCAAAAATCTTAAGATGACTGAAACTAAAGGATCCCAGTGCGAACATAAATATCAATTTGGCTTATAGTTTCTCTCTGTTATAACTTGTAGGTGATTAAAAGGCAAATTCACATTCTTCCCATCTTTCATGTGCCATGATTTTTTTCAGTTCAGCATAAAAGGCAATAACTTCACTTGGTCAATTCCAAAGTTCTGAAGGAAGGATGTGGAAGGATCCTGGTTCAGTAGAGCTTGTGACTATTGAACAGTTACTAGAAGGTACACTTGTCCCCAGTAATATTGTTCTATGTGCACAGCTATCAAACAAACCACATAACTATCACAAAGCAATCTTCACATACTAGGATATCACTTCAACTCTCACTGGACAAGGTCATAAGGGAACGGGCAAAGCTGTTCAACTCAGCCAATTACGACATCCTTGCAGTCTGTTTTCTTCCTTTCTTCATCAAGCTCATAGTAGATCTACAATATTAAGAAAAAGCAAATCAATCACACAAATTTCCATAGTAAGCTTCTGGAATAGAAACCTAGTCTTCCAACATAAGCAAATATTTTCAACACAAAAGAAATGCTTAACTTCCCAGAACAAAGTATCAAACGATTAATACCGTCCTCAACATCTTTGTGGCCATTTTGATCTTTAATGAGGCGCTTGAAACGTGATCCTTGCTTATCAAACCCTGGGTGGCCTTCAAAATCATCAAGTTCAAATAGATGAGATTTGCAGGTCCTTGTGTCAAAGAAGGTTCTTCAGAGCCATAACAATCAGGGGTTTCCTAAATTGCCTGTGTATCTGCATACCAAACAATAAAATAAGAAAATAAATACCATAAAAATTTTTGGAAAAACATACAAAATCCTAAAGAATAACCTGATGCCTCAAAACATGGAAATAATTGGCTGGTGTCGTGATATTCACTACTTGCCAATTGCATCCTGAATATGTTTCCACAATGTTGGTTCCATCTCAGGAATAATATAAGGATTGTCATCACTCATCTGTAACATGTGTAAGTAATTAGCATTGGGAAAAAAATGAAGATACAAAGAAAAGAAATTAAATACGACAAATTAACATTACAGTTACAGCAAACATGGAAAGAATAAAAACAAAATAAATACAATGTGTTACCATAGTCTTCTGAAAATGGCATTCCCTTCATTAAATGTAAAATATCCATTGGGAAATGGATAATCCGTAATCATCAGCAAAGTACAAATCATGTTTCTGATCAATAATTTTCTTGAAGATTAAAAATAATTGCTGAAGCACAAAGAGAACAGCAGTTTGCAAACCCAGAAACTGCAGCAATCTTTTTACACTACAAGATTCGCACCAAGACCTTGCATATAAGCACTCATTCAAGAAATGACTCTATGAAACTATTGCAATCAAGATCATTTAAATCAAACGAACAAAAAGATAGCAGAACCACGAAATTATGATGAACTAGGTAAAATAAATAAATTCAGGCACCTATTGCTAACAGTAAATAGCTCCTCATTTTGGTTCATGACAACATGGTTGAGAGGGCAGTACTTTTCTCCAGTCTCCTGATCATGAATGACAGAATGCCTATGACTGAATGTAGCTCTTTCGACATCCTGGCCACTCAGCCTCACATGGTTACCTTCCACAAGAAGAGTAGCAAAATCAAGTGCTTCCACAAGTGCCCAATCAATCCCTTCCCCAGTTTCACTCATTTGAGCACGCTGCATAAAAATCTTCTTGACAGCTCTGTGAGCCTTGAAGTTCTCAGGAAGAGGCTTTGCCAACGCGTTTCAGTATTTCTGTTTTGACACTAGAATCATTAAAAAAAAAAAACTTGTTATCAGAATGTGGCAAAAGTAAGGGGCATTTAAAAAGTAGTGAAATTCATTTAGGACAAAAATAAAAAAAATACCCAGTATTTTTTATGCGTGAAATCTGCACGGGTGATTTGAAACCAGCCCAATATGATGAAAGCCAGTCCCTTTTTCTGGCCTCATAATCTTTGCTGTTAATGAACTGTTCATTCAAGATCAAATCAACTTTCTTAGGAATATGTTCTATATCTTCTTTAGATAACTGCCCTGATTCTAGAAGCTTCTGTTCGTGGATATCAAGTGCCTTTGGGTGATTTTTAAAAGAAATCTAATTGTGACATACATAACAAGTTTATGGCTCAACTGTACAAGGAAAATCATTCTCAAGTATCCTACACTCTATAGGCCCTCAATCTCTCCCATTTGGGAGGTTTATTCATTTGTAATGTGTGTATTGTTATCACCGATACATCTTCAACAATAGTTAAGTTTTTCAACTTTATGCTAATTCAGTCAAGACAAAAATGAAGCAATTCCAAAAAAGACAGAACAATTTAGAGGAGATGTGGCTACATAATGTAGAAACCATCAATAGCATACATAAGCAGAAACTAAAATTTGCAAGTAGATAAATTTTTGCGACAGGGTTTGCAAAGAGTAGATAGCACTTCACATGCTATACCTTTGTGGAAAATTTTCATTTAAGTGCTAGAACTTAAACCAGAAAAACTTACCTGAGACATCTTAGGTTGTGTAAAAGAAGGTTCATCAATCTCATTGTGGCCAAAGCGACCGTAACAGACAATATCAATAGCCACATCAAAATGGAAAGTTTGGCGCCACTCAGCAGCAAGCTCACAGACATGAACCACCACTTCAATGTCATCACCATTCACATGGAAAATTGGAGCATTAAGAGCTTTTGCAACATCGGATCAGTTGCAAATGCAACCTGGTTGTTGGCCACAATGTGAATTGTCCCACCGCTAGTATAGTTTGGAAGAGCACTTAGATGCAGCATCTCATAAACAACTCCCTGTCCTGTAAAGCTTCCATCTCGATGGATCAAAATTCCCATATTTTCGGTCCTCTCACCTTCATTGGAGTAGGATTGTTTTGCCCTCATCTTGCCAACCACAACTGTATCAACAGCTTCTAAATGACTCGGATTTGCGACAAGAGATAGATGAATATGTTTGTCTCCTCGTGTAGGCCTATCATAGGAAGTACCCAAATGGTACTTCGCATCACCAGTATCCGTATACAACCCAACTTCGCACTCTGCAGGCTTCGTACCACCACTGAACTCACTGAAAATCTGCTGCAAAGGCTTCCTCACAACATTGCCCAAAACATTGAGCCTCCCTCGATGGGGCATTCCAATCACAATGCTCTCCACACCAATATCCGCCGCCGGGTCAAACATTTCCTTCATCCCAGGAATCAATGTCTCTGCACCTTCCAAACCAAACCTCTTAGTTTCTGTCCATTTGGTCGCCAAGAAGTTCTCGAACTGCGTTCTCTAAGAATGACCTTTCTGCGATACTGGGCATATGCTGTTGACTTCACCGTCTCTATCCTGTCCCTCAACCAATTGCACTTCTCCCGATCGGGAATGTGCATGTACTCATACCCAACAGTCCCAAAGTAAGCCTGCTCGAGCCTTGTCAAAATCTCTCGCAGAGTCTGCACCGGGCGGTTCTCCGACAAGAACCCCGACATCCTCGACACACCAATAAAGAACTCCCGGTCGAGATCGGCCTCCGTGAATCCACAGAATCCCAAATCAAGATCATCCGGAATCTCCCGCTGCTCCAAGCCCAAAGGATCCAACTTTGCCTTCACATGGCCATTGACCTGATAGGCGCGGGACGAGGAGGAGCAAGCGCATGCTCTCCTTGATGGTCTGGCCGGAGATGCCAGCGGAGGTAGCAGCCTGGCCAACAAAGTTGCGGAAGAAGTTGTCCCAGAACTCGTCGACGCTGCTGGGGTCGGCCTCCTAGGCGCGCTGCAGCTCCTCCAGGTAGACACTGCTCGTGCCATCGAGGAAGCTATTGGTGAACCGGCGCCACCTTCGGCCGGAACGCCGTCGAGTGGAACTGCCGGCTGGAACTCGAGTGGAGAGCACGAGTTTGAGCTAGGGTTCTTTGGAGCGCCGATCTAGCTGCGATCGACGTGGCTCTGAACCACACCATCCTGATCGATTCTAACCAAAAATAAAAACCTAGAAAATAAGCGTAGCTGAATCCTGAGCAATCAAAGCCTCATCTTTTATGCATTCACAGATGAAATTATGACGAAAATTCCTGCAAAAACAATCCAGGAAAAATAGAATCAAGGGATTGCAGGATCATTCCGGTTTCCAGATGGAATATGTGAAAAGAAAAATAAATAAAAGCAAGAGATCGTGATGGATGATTACAGAAGATCGACGGAAGACGACGTCCAACGAAGCGAGAACACCTTTCTTATTTTATTTTTTTCGATTTTCAGTTTTTATAATAAAATCAGGGACAGGTGGACGGCGAGGATGCAGAGATGAAAATGGAAGGGGGAGACGGAATCCGGTAAGAAGAAGGAAATGATGCGCCGCCGCTTCGCGGGCACGTGGCTCGTCCGTGTATCGGTCTGCCTGCCGAATCGGAATCCACCGCTCCGGTTCGTTGTCGGTTCTGAACCGGTCCAAAACGTTGAATCGCACCGATCTTTCCCGAAATCGTCGTACTTTAATTCCCTTTTTAGTAATTTAATGCCTGATTTTTTTAGTTTTAAATATTTCATTTATTTGCTTTTTGCCGAATCCAATTCAATTGTCCCGAATGGAGTTCGGTTCGATCGCAACCGCTGCCATCGGTTTCTTGTCGAATCCAATTTTAGTGATCTTAAAATAATATTTTTATTTAATTGGATGCAATATTTACTTGAAAATTTTTATGTAGATTTTTAATCAAACAGAATATGCCGAACGGATCAAGTTAACCCGCTAGCGGGTGAGGGTCAATGAAATCAACCCACTAGCGGATTGAGTCGGGTATGGGTCAAACCTTTTGAAGATGTTGACCCGATTCTAACTCAACCAGACCCATTGATACCCTAGCTGGAGGTCCGGTCCAATTTTGATAACAATGGCTGAATTTCTACTGCATGCAAAAATGCTCTAAGAAATACAAAGCAGAAGCAATCCCTGATCGCCAATAATTCGAAGAATTTCAATTTCAACAAGATAATTGTATGTGGAAGAGCCTTTGCAATACTAGTTCCATTATAATATAACATTGTCACTGTGATGTTGAAGACTATAACCATTCCACCAACAGAGATGCAAAACAAGGCAAGTTTATAAGGAATTGCAACAGGAAAAAAGTTGACTAAAAAAAAATGATGGGAAGTCATTGAACATCTTCCTAGATGGCACACTTTAGTAGAAAAAGAATGATGGATCAGAAATACAAGCACTGCCATCTCATCCTCATCCAAGAGACCACAATGCAAATGAGATCCAAATAAAGTTGAGTACCACCAGCGTGTTGAGTTTCCATTCATGTACCACCGCAGCAAGCTGAACGTTCAGGAGCTTTAGCCTCGCCACTCACCTCTGGTCTATTAATGTTTATTGTCCGGTCCTACGATCACAAAACAGAAATGATGCTCAGAAACTGGAAGGGCATAATCAAAAGCAAATTGTTTTATCACCAGAATGGATTCCTACCTCAGCTTTAGAATCACTTTCTGCAAGCCTCTGCTTGATATCTCGAGCTATTGAAAAGAAAACCTCCTCCACATTCATATTTGTCTTTGCACTCTAAAACACATGATAGATCATTGAAGAATCCCATAACATATATATCATTCACTATTAAAAGACATTAACTGGCATGTGCTGCTTCCACTCACTGTTTCAAAAAATTTAATGCCATACTCATCAGCAAGTGCTTGTCCCTTTGCAGTGGGTACAGCCTGGGAAATGAAGTTACTTTGAGCTATTCATAACCAAAGCCATTCAACTAATAAAAACAACATAGAAACCAGCAATAAAGGTGGACTAGGATGGAGAACAAAATAAAATGCAACAGGTTTTCTGACTGAGCATACCCTTTTACTTTCATCCATATCAGCCTTGTTGCCAACCAGAATCTTATTAACATTATCTGAAGCATGCTGCTCAATATTTCTAATCCAATTCCTTATGTCTACATGAAGGAGTCAAAATAACAAAAATCAGATATGAAAAAAAAATAGTAAAACAAAAGGCCTAGTTCAGGTAATTACTGTTAAATGAAGACTCATCAGTAACATCATAGACAAGCAAAATGCCCATGGCCCCTCGATAGTAAGCTGCAAATACAAAGAGATACATGTCACAGAGAGAACTATCATTCAGTGAATATAACCATTAGGTTCAAAATAAACAAAGCAAAGCCTCACTTTGAGAGGTAACATGGAACAAAACCAGTAAACATACCAGTTGTAATAGTTCTAAACCGCTCCTGTCCAGCTGTGTCCCATATTTGCAGTTTAATCCGTTTGCCATCCAGTTCAATAGTCCTTATTTTGAAATCAATGCTGCTAAGACGCACATTTGTTCAAGCAGAAACCATAAACATGTAAAGGAAATAATATGGCAAGCATTGGCATGAAATACTAATTCATAGGCCGTATCAGACACAAAAAAGCAGCAAAACACAAAATATAGAACTATAAAGGTTGGATTAGAACCTACCCAATAGTAGTAATGAAACTGGTGGTGAAAGACCCATCTGAGAACCGCAACAGAAGGCAACTTTTGCCAACACCTGCAGCAGTAGATTCCATGTAGATGTAGTTAAGTTCAAATACTGTCCTTCTCACCACCAAAGATAAACTCTCCATGGTGCATTTGCACCAACTGAATTTGCAAAATCCTCATGACGGGAAACCCAAAAAAATTAAAGAGTATCTCAGCCAGTAACCCCAAGAAAAGTGCATGTAAGCCACTTCCGCTAATCAAAAAAAGAGATTAGGTGGAACACTTGGGACCAACATAAACCATAGAAGGGCTAGAATGCCATACATGAGTATAGATCTTTTTTTAGGATATCATAAGAAGCAATAACATGTGAATAAGGGAAGAAATGTGGCATTCCAAAACAGGAGAAGACATGGACATAAGCACTAAATGACAAATATGAACTCTTGAAATTGAAGGTAAGAAAGAGCAACCATTCACTACTAAACCTCATTGGATTAACTTTACTAGGAAGCACATTCAGGTCCAATGTAGCAGACAAATCCATGCAGACTCAGATTTTAAATTTGATGATGAATTGTTGCAAAATCTGTTCTTATAACAATAAGTGATTTGAAAGAATTGGATTACAAACTAATGTCAGACTTAAAATATTAAGCATAGAAATTTAAATTCAGAAGGATAGATGCCCAGTAGAAATGGAATATTTCTGCTCAAAGACTATAAGAAATATTTCCACTCAAAAGAACTATAGTAGGACCAAGTGACCACAGATGTAAAAAACATACATTGACAGGGGCAGGACCGGTGACAGATAATTTGAAAAAATAATTATAAACTGATGATGATCTTATGATACAAGAAACAAGCTGTGCATGGAATTTTATCTAATAGTTTTAAGATATGAACCTCAAAAGTTGTGTTTGATGTAAAAAAAAAAAAAAAAACCAAAGAGGACCATTTCCATTTTTCATTAGAGGATGAAATAAACTTGTACATGTATCATTGGTTCAATCATCAAGTGCAACTGGATGCATTTAAGAGAAAAAACTACATTAAATCCCCACAAATAATTAAGCTAGTCAAGAAGGTCCTCAAACATAAAAAATTTCGTGAACACTGGGAAAAAACCACAAATTGAATCATATGCTAATTAATGGGGCTTTCTTTTCTATTTGAGTTGAGAGAGAGAAATAAAAGAAGTGATTTCGTTTATAATCTACAACCCAGTTATATATGCTTTCAACCAAAAAGATGGAATTTTGTGTTTGGGCATGTGATTTCTAAATAGAACATGTGCATAACAAAAGCAACTGAATGAGAAAAAATTGACCCAAGTACAGAGAAATATTTCACAAGCATGCCATGATTAAATTTCAACATGAACACAATGAACAATGTGTATGAAGCATCAATCAATATGTAATACACACAGTGATTTCGGCCGAGGACGAAGGCCGAGGCCAACGCGCCGGCCTCGGAGTCCGTCCCGCATGCCGAGGCCGTCTGCGCCCTCATGCCGGCACGTGGGACGGACGCCAAGGCCAGCACGCCGGCAGCGAGCGCGGACGGCCTCAGCCTTGGCCGTCCGTGCCCACGTGCCGGCCTCGGCCTCCGTCCCCGGCACCCGGGCACGGACGGAGGCCAAGGATGGCGCGCCCGCGTGCCAGGGACGGAGGCCGAGGCCGTCCACGTCCTCGTGCCGGCGCACCGGCCTCCACCTCCGCTCCCGCCGCCGGCTCCGGCGTCGCCGCCCGCTCGCCACCACTCTCGCCGACGTCGAATTTCGGGAACTTTTCTATAAATTGGAATAATTTCGGAGTGTTATTTGTAAAAATCCGAATTTCGGGGACTTTTCTGTAAATCGGAGTAATGTCGAGGTGTTATTTGCTAAAAATCGAATTTCGGAGCGTTAAATATCAAAAATAAGTTTTTAAGGGTTTAATTGTAAAAATAACGAAGGGTAAAATCGGAATTTTTTGAGAAAATTTTGATTAAAAAACAATCAGGGGGTGTGGGTAATTTCGGAAATTACGGGAGTTGTGAATAATCAAAGCTAATTATAGGGACTTATAGGTAATTATCCTTATAAACAATTGGGCCTAGAGCTGACATTCCACCTGATGGCCATGGGATAAAAAAGCAAACATAACGTGACTTTATTGGATAATTCATAATTCTCCAGTGACACATAAAGAGCGTTCCAGCAATTCCTTGAGGACCAATTCATTTATAGCTCAATGATGAAAATTAAATTGCTTCCAGTTATGGTAGAGTGGGAGAAGCATTAAACTACTCTGAACCACACAGAGAGAAGTAAAGATACAGACCAAACAGAAATAGACAATACAAAAAACGATAAAAAGGCAGCGAGCCCAATTTCTAGAGACGAAAAATTTAAAAATTAAAAACAGATCCGTCTCATAGGTCTCTAAGATCAATACTAACAGGAGAAATGAATGTCATTAGACGAGATGTTCACAAAGAGCTCGTTTTAAGAAAGGCATAGTCACAAAAGAGACATTTTCTTTTGGAGAAGAGGTGACAAACCCCTCAAAAGAGAAACTTGCAAACCAGTTTCCACGAAAAAATAATTCATATTTTAAATCCAAGGAAACGCAGTCCAGCACCCCATCTCAGATCAACGAAAGCACAAATTGATCCCTTAGAGCGAGACCACAGAATGGATTCCAAAGAACAATAGAATCAATTTCAGGCACTCACCGCTGTCGCCGATGAGAAGGAGCTTGATGAGGTAGTCGTAGTCCGCCCGAGCCCTCGCAGGTGGAGCAGCCATTGCCGGCGATGAATCAAAGAAAGAAAAATCCCTAGAAACACAGAAAAATTTGCAAATTTTTCTCAGAAAGAAAGATCAGACGCAAGACGAAAACAATCCGAGATGGAAAAAGGAAAAGAAATACCAGATTAATGGTGGGAGAGATCGATCTTGGATCCTGGACGCCGGTCCGAGGGGGAGAGAGAGGAGAGAGAAGTGAGAGAAAAAGAGATCACGATATTTTCTCCGATTTTAAAAACGCGAAACGAAGGGGGAAGAAGCGGTAAGCGCACCGCATTGAGCGGGTCGGTGCTGTCGGGCGCTCGAGCATGCGTGGTTCGGCGTTCTGGTGCTCCGCGGTGGAGGTAAAGTGTGAGAGAAGGTGTTGATGTGGATCGAGCTGGGCGGATGGGGAACAGGCTGACCGGGTCGCGACCTGGCCGGCTGTTAATTTAATATTGGGCGCCAAAACACACCTAACTTCTACCTTAATAGTTTAATCCCAATATTTTTATTTTTTAGATAAAAGAAAAGAAATTCTATTTTTTTAAAGAGTAATAAGGTTTATAACTCCATTACATCCTATTGGACCCAAATTATCCGTAATAAAATGATTAACTCAATTAAATATGTTTTAGAAAGCATTAGTCGTTATTTTGTAGCTAAATTTGAAATCTATAAGAGTCGGTTTAGTTCATAGTAGTAAAAATGATCATCTCATAAAATACGATTATTAGCAAGCTTATTGTGCGGTTTAACTCTAGTAATTTTTTAATCTTTAATTTAGTATTAGGGATGAACAAAATCGATAAATCATACTAGATTTATAATTTTTAAAATTAAAATCGAACTTTAGCTTTTGAAATTTTAAAATCGGAACTATATCAAATTGGGCTGAGAACCGGATTTTCGATTCTAATTTTAAATCGATTTTAAAGTAATTTTAAAATTAATATACTAATTTTTCAAACTATTAATTTTAAAATCTAAATTTTATATTGTAATACTTTAAAATTTTTTAAAATTATAAAATAATATTTTTCTAACATTTTGAAAAACTATAATTTTAATGCAGATTAAAAAAAATTAAAATTATGAATATGAAATTAAATTTTAATATATATGTAATGAATATTATATATATATATAATATTTATATACTTATTTAAATTTTGTACAATTATGGTTCATCAATTCTTTGTAAAATATAAAATTAAAACCGAAACTGATTTTCCAATTCTAAAAAAATAAGAATCCTAACCGTAACAATTTATTTTGAGAATCAATTTTTGATACAATTCTCAATTAATACAGTATAATGATTTTGCCGATTTTTTTCTCACCCCTATCTGGCACATGGTAAAAGCATTGGCACAAACAGGTAGACATCCAATAACCATGTACACCTCTGCAAAACATCAGAAAAAAGAAAAGAAATGAAAAGAGCCAAGCATCAAAAGTGGTGGGGGAAGTATATGCTGAGAAGATCCTTCCCACTTTAGTCCACAAAAGCTCTCCTACTTCTGTATTTATATACAATTCAGATCAGAGCTCAATCCCACAAACTCTAACGAGTCATGACTCTCAGCTATTCCTTCTTAGTATGGAATTCCTGGAGGGATTCCCCCAACAATGGTCAGAGCAGATGTAGTGTGAAGCCAGCCGGGACGAGGACCTGCTGCCCGCACTGCAAGTGATCAGGCCATGTAGGGCAACTTAGAAACCTTTGGCAGTCGTCTTTGTTGCAGAGATGGCTATCCTTTTGCTTCCAGTAATAAGGAAGCTATATAGTATGTATCAAGAAGAATTTATTTTCCTCTCCTATGTACTGCTTTTCTTGTGATGTAACTGATGTTGATCTGCAATCCACCAACCTGAAACTGTTAGCATTTTATTGTATACAATATTTAGCTGAATGGCCACACATGGCTGCAGCCTGCCATGTTGCAATACACATGGCCTTCACTCATTATTTGACAAAGCAACAGAGATGAAGCGGTAAAAAACAGAGCATTTGCAGAATCACCAATGATGGAGAAATGCATCAGATTAAGGTTTGATGAGATGAAGCAAATAATACAATATGATTGCGCGTCAGACTTTCAGCAATCAAAACAGAACACAAAACAGAGATTCAGCTAATGTGATGTTGACCCACACAAACTTAACTGGAAATGAAAAGTCCAAAAATCCATCTTCAAACAAAATTGATTTAGTATGCAATCTACCAAAACCAGTCAGCTATGTAGTATAAACAATGTTTGGCTGTATGGTCTCTCCCAGCTGTGGCTTGCCCCAACAGGACCATGGTGTGACTGATACACATGGCCTTCTGTAATTAGTTGACAGGGCCATATGGATTTCAAAGAAAACCAACAGCAAAATATATATCAGGTTAGCTGACATGGATCAACTAAACTAAATCGAGCATCAAATGAAAAATAGAGCATTTCCAGGATCATCAACAATGGAGTAATGTATCAGGTTAAGGTTAGAGATGAAGCAATAATATAATATAAATGCTTCCACATCAGGCTTTCAGCAATCAAGACAAGCAACCACACAAAACAGATATTCATGTAATGGGATGGTGAGGCAAACAAGACATTACTTCAAAATACTAGTTCAAAATTCCTTGAACAAGATCAAAATTTTAAATGCATAAACATATATCTGGTGCCAAAATTAACTGAAATTTCATATGGGAATGGAAAATTCCTTCCATCCTCGAACAAACTTTAGTTAGTAAAAGAAGCCAAGTACTTTCCCACCGACATTTTTTCCTCCTGGCCTCCTCATGGTCCATGATGCCAGCATATGTAGTCAGTACAATGTAGTAACCAAACTGCATTTTAGCAACAGAATACAAGGTGAGAATTAATATCATAGTTTATGTATTTACAGATGTGACATATATCTGGCAACAGCAGCAAGAAAAAAAGGAGAGAAGAAAGACCTTGTATGTGTTACCTGTTGTGAGGGAAGCAATCAAGCAGTCCAGGGTTCAATACCTTTCACACCAACATCAAAGCGAGGACTAATGACACCACACTTATTCAATCTGCCATTCAACTCAACAACAATTTTACCTGCCCTTGGTCATCAACATATTCAAATTCACCAATACAACTGTTTTGAAATAAATATTAAGAAGAAAATTCAGGATAGCATGTCTGGTTACCTTGTCAAATCTAAACAACAAGAAAATTTACACTAAACAGGTGCAATATAGCTAACCATGCTTCTGCATCACTAGAAGGAACTTGATGATCACTTTAGAAGATGGCCTAATCAAGACCTGCCGCTTCCCACGCTTCGCAGCATTGTACATGCTCTTGAGGGCATCATTCAGAACACTGACTCTCACCATCCTCACCTAGCCTGCATGTGACAGAACATTACTCAGAGATAAGCACAAAAATTAAATTTTGTACTTCAATAGCAAAGGAAGACAGAAGCCAGTACTCCATCAACAAATTAGACATTTTTCATCAAATAATGCACGACATGCAGAATGGAGTCACATTCACGTAGGTAGGATGCACAGGACATTCTTGGTCATCTACCAACAAGGAAACCATGCAGTCTTATATGCTACGTGGCTCATATTGAATGGTTACTCCAGAAATGAAATGCGCGTAAAAATTCTCTTGTTAGTATCAGGGCTCATTTTGCAATGGGAAGGAAAACCTCAAGTCAGGAGACTAATACACATCACAGTGGCACAAAAGGGTGATGAGAAGAGAAGCCATCTGTAGTACAGAAGGCTTTCTGACCCAGTTTATAACAGACAAAAGATCTTTCATGAAAAGGTTACCCACATCATGCATACACCACAAGGAGGAGGGCAGGAGAACCCATTTTTAATATGGGTTACTATCTAAGACAAACGTTGTTTTCGTCCATATACTGTATTACTAGATTGTCCTACATGTGTGATGTACTACAGCTAAAACAAAAACACTACTGATTAACAGTCCATATGCTTTTTTCCTCAAAAATAAAAGCTATGCAAGAGACAAAGTGGATGAAGGCTCTTCTCCCCTAGCACTTATCTGGCTCTGTGCTTGATCTATCAAACCAATGTGCAGGTCTAATTTATATGCGTCAAGAAATACCAATGCAAATGGATGTGAAGGTATACATGCAGAAAACATAATAACAGGAATTCTTGTTTGGTCAAGCACTGTATTTTCTCTAGCTAGAAATCCTACAATTGCCATGAGCAACTTCGAAATGGTATTCATCGATAATAATTGTCATTGACATCACATCAGAGATTTGGTCCAATAAAAAAGAACTAAAAATCAATGACTCTACATTTGACAAATAAGCAAAAGCCAAATATACAAATTGAACAGAACACCAGGAGTGACTGCAATATCATCCACGACAATGTGTAGAAAATATACACGTAATCAAGATGATGAAGCTGCAACATTCGCAACTCGAAACTGTCGCATATACAGTAAATGCTTCAGAATTCATGCAAAGCTTGATCGTGAGTGTTCCTGGTTTTTTTTTCCTCAAATTTAATACTACAAACTTCGCCAAAGCTGAATTTTTCACAGACGATATCTCAGAACATGCAAACAAGAATATATTGAAAATACTAAAACGCGTCAAAAGAATGGAAAGAACAAATCATATCTCCGTACTGGACAAAGATTGGAGGAGTATGGGATCTCTCACCTTTGGAGATCGGCGGCAGCCAAACCCTCCGGCGACAGAGAAAGCAACGGTTAGGGTTTCAAACGCGCTCACAGGGCAGGACGGGTGCGAAGTCCAAGCTCGGCGGACCCCATATCGAGATTTTTTGCAGAGAACCACCGCATTTTTATTGAAATTATGAGAAACTCCCTTGTTTTTTCTTTTGAAAAAATTCCTTGTTAGAGAAAATTGTCAATAGCCCCAAAGAGAATTTTCTAAATCTCTATAAATATCTTCCAATTTTTAAAATTTTTATTCAGCCCACCCGCATGAGTCAAGAATTTAAAATATTTTTTCGTACTATTTTTACTATAACAATATTATAGTAATATTATACTAAATAACGTAACAACAATAATATACATTTACAAATTAAATACATAATAAAAATATAAATGCTTTTTCTAATTATATGATATTAGTTCTAATCATAATATATTTTTTTAATTATTTATTATGTTTCTTTTATTCATATTTACTTAATTTTATTATTTTTTAGTCATATGAATAAAATTAAAATAAAATGATCAAAAAATAATAAATATATATATAGAGAAATTAAATATTAAGATCGAGATTAATAATATACAACAAAAAATAATATTTGTTTTTTACATAATATTTTATATATATTATTGCATGAATAAGACAAAATTGTACACAAATGATGCTCTTGTAAGTGAAACCCATCACATAAATTTTTCATACTAATTATGATAAATGGAGAGTAATTGAAAATTTTAGAATTTTGAGGGGCATTTTCGGAAATTTGAAAACTTTTTGGGGTTATTGAAAATTTCCCCCTTTTTTAATGCGGTTCAGCCTGGACCTAAGGTTTTTATCCGATTTGGCTTTCATGTAGGTTTTATATAGTTCAAACCTTTGTTGTCAATTAGTATTGACTATAACTAATTTTCAATGATTTTAGTTTTGGTTACACATAGTTGTTAATTTAGTGAAATTAGGCTCCATTTAATTCGAAATTAGGATCAAAATCAATATCAATATTAGTGAACTATTTTTGTAAATTAATATTTTTTTATTAAAATTAACACTACAATAATTTAAAGTTTGAAAAACTATTTAATTTTTTATAATAATTTAATTTAATAACGATGTAAAATAAGTAATATTAATTTTATAATAAAAAAATAATTCTAAAAAAGGCTATCTTAATCCTAATCTCAAACCAAATGGTGCCTTAAAGTTTTACTTTATAACCCTAAATATTCATTGTCTTCAATCCTCATTCGAGTTTTGTTTCATTGACAATGATTTTTTTTAACAATTTCTCTCCGTGTATATTCTATTTTATAATTATATTTTCCTTTCACACAAGTAAACACCGTTTTGTTCGAGATCAGGATCAAAATTAGGATTAAGACTAGTAAATCACTTTTTGTAAACTAATATTTTTTTTATCAAAATTAACGCTTTAATAATTTAAAGCTAAAAAAACTATTTAATTCTTTATAATAATTTAATTTAATAATAGTGTAAAATAACTAATATTAATTTTATAATAAAAAATTTTATGAAATAGACTGATTCTGATCTTAATCTCAAACCAAACAAGATTGTATTGTCTTATCGTCCTTTCGACTATATATTCCCTTGCACAATTAAACAAACTCCTATCAATAATCTAAGCGATCTCTTTTCTCTCATGGTATTATTTGTCTCGAATTAAGATAGTGTGTACATTTTTATTTAATCCAATGTTTAATTCGGATAATTTTTTGATAATTATATTGAATCACCAAATGATGTGGATATCATTGTGGATATATCAATATTTAATATAACATTGATGTTGTTTATTGGGACAACAATGATAAACTTTTAGTTTTTGGTATTCATGCTTATTTTGAAGTGTATATAGTATATTTATTATTTAGTAAATAAGAATCCACTATTTTTTTTATATCTATTTGTCATTATTAATATAGTCATAATTTGTATCAGGCATTTATCTTTCAAAACGAGATATGACCGAAATAATAGATACAGATGGAGAGAATTTGTTAAAAATAAAATCAACGAATGTTAAAAGACAGTGAATACCTAGAGTTAAAAAGTAAAACCTTAATTTTACTCAACCAATTACTACTATCTAACCAAGGATAAAATAAGAAAAAAGTTCAAATCAAATAAAATCTATACAAGCACAAATTGACTTGGATAAAAAACCTGAGATTGGACTGAATCGGATAAACAAAATTTGAAAGGAGTATAAGGATTTTTTTTTTCTCTTGAGTAATTAATCTCTATATTTGTGGAATATATTTCTCTCATTTTTACCCAATATCATTATTATTTTGGTGTAATTTTTTCATAAATCCAACTTTTTAAAATAAACCCCATATTTTTGTGTTTCAATCATGTTGCATTGATGATATATTAGATGTAATATATGTTTTATTAGTATCCATAGAGCATTTGATTCGTAATCAAAATAAAGATCATTATGTTCTGATCAGTCTATTATTTAAACACAAAAAAATAATTAGGCTATTTTTATGTTATTTAAAAAAAAAAATTATCATACTACCATTATATTTATTTATTTAATTTTTAATAAATAATATACCAAAGCATAAAAGATTAAAAAAATTTAAACCATTAACTAACCAGACTAACATTTAAATATCAAAATTTTAACTAAATTATTTTTTTGTACTTTGATTTTAATATCAAATTTGACTTAATTTTGATTCCGAACCAAACTGTATTTTAATATAAATATTGAGCCTGCAATTGTTTTACAAATATAAAAAATAAATAGTGGTTTCTTGCAATTACCAAAATGTAGGGTGTTTTTCGTGAAAACTCCTTCATTTTTCTTCCCGGCCTTCCCCTCGGCCTGCCCCATCATCAGCCAAACTTCAACTTCACCCAACCAGTCCATTTTCTCCTTCTCCCCCGTCATCGAGGCTTCCTCCGAACCCCAACCCCACCGAACTCTGTCGGCCGCTCTCGCTCTCCTCCGATCTCCCACGGCGAGCAGCAAGCACACCGGAGCCTTATCCGCCTCACCCTCCCTCGACTCCCGTCTTCCTCCCGGCCCGGCCCTCCTCTCCCGCCTTCAGCTCGGCCCCACTCTCGAACTCCGCTCCGATCTCGATGACAACGACCTTGCGTTCAGTTCCGACGACGCGAAGTACCGGTGGCGCCTTGCCCGCGAGGAGGCCCGACTGGAGCGGGAGATCATCCGGATTATCCTCTCTGGCGACGCCGACAAGGCCCTCAAGCCCAATTCCGACCAGTCGGTCGCCATCGGGGACATCATCATCTGCTTCGCGGTCCACGAGGAGCTGAGCTGCATCTACCGCGTCTGGGAGTGGTACGGCCACATCATGTTCTTTGACGAGGAGAACGGCTATAATGCAGAGTATGTCTATGGGATCTACTTTGAGCGGCTTCAGGAGAAGAAGGGGGAAGCGGAGGACGATGTGGAGGAGAAGCAGCAGCAGGATGAGGACGAGGAGGTTAAACTTGGTGGGTTGAGGGATTTGATTGGGGATTCGAAGGGATCGGTTGGGAATGGAGGTGGATGAGTGCTTCACGGGAACTCTCTCAATGGCGCTTCGGTGAAGTGATGGGTGAGATTTGGTTGCAGTCTCGCATAACAAAATGATATATAGTTCTTATACTGTTTATTTCTTTGTATCTGCAGCCCATTTGAGTTCATTTGATGCCTGCGTTGCCTTCTGATTTTTACATGTTGAAATTGGAATTGAGTTCCATACTGATTTCTGTCATAATCCGTCCGTTGTTTACATGTAAAAAGTAAGGGAGATTTTGAGTGAAATTATCTATGATGTTGAGCATGTTAGATTTATTTATTTTTGTATGGAGGCATAAAATTTGTGGTTCGTGGATTTCTGGTAAACACTCTTGCATTGTGGTTGCTATTCTTTTCAGGAAACTATTTTTTTTTTCTTTTGAGATAAACCGTTGCCTAGTTGTGTTGTCGTACAAGCTCATGATCATAATATGGAGTAATGCAATAGTGTGCTGATGTTGGCATATGTTATTTTGTTAAAGATCAAGCTTTTGGTATTAGTTCGTTACAATTTCTTGTTGGTGCATTGCAATTGAATCATTGAACATGGTCTTTTGATATGTGGCTGGGTTTCCTACAAAAGAATTGAAGCAAGTGGAGTACTTTATTTCTGTGGATGTTTGCTGTTAAAGAGCTGTCGGTAGCATGTCATCCAGAATGTATTGTGTTATACTCTTGACGTCAAATTAAGATGGAACTGCATGTAATTTTTGTTGGTATTTGGTAGTTTTGGCACATGTACATTATCAGTGTTACTGACTATTTTGGCAATTAATTGTGATGTTTGTTGTTTAAATTATGATGCCTTTTAATTGCCTGCCCCATTACTTATTTCAAATATGTTTGTATTAGTCAAAGTAGTTCTGCTTTACCTAGAGTATTTACATGCATGAAATGTATCAATTGATGAGAAATTTGGTTACCTGATAATAGATCACCCTACTTTAAGCTATCGAGGTGGAACTACAAAAATAGACATCTTTTCTCTTAAAGGAAGATATTTGGATTTCTACTTGAGCTCCCCTTTGGTCTTGTATTTCAAATTGTGAATGCAAAAAAAAAACAGTTGAGAGGAATGCGTGCTACCATTTGATAAATTATTTGCCCTATGGTTATGCATGGCAACGGCACAATCAGAGCTTGCTTATTTTGTTGGTTTGGTTGCATTGGAGGTGCTAGTATATGGCAAAATGTCTGGACACTTGCATGGCCTCTCGTTCTTCTGGTTTATTAGCATATTGTTTATTTGTTTACAATTACATGCCAATTATGATTTTGAAATGCCATCTCAAAGTTGCGTATATATTTTAGCTTATTCATTGGTCAATGACTCAACATTACTTGCATTCATGCCTGTGGCATAAATTTTTTTTTTTTTAATTTACACCTTTTTGTTGTGTATCTCGGCAACCTCTTTGATAGAGCAAGCGCATCTTTTGTACAATCAATTAATGTCATTTAGTGACAGAACCTGTTTACATGTGGATGCTGCATGTAGACACAGAAAACCATATTAGTCGGAATCCTGGATTTCTTTTTTCTTTTGGTTGGCATGTTTAGGGTTTAAGTGATATTTTCTCAAGAGGTGCTTCCATTGGTTAATTTTTGGACAGAGATATGAGGAATGAAAATAATTGAAAAGAAAATCCCTCTTGGTATGTTATCTCTCCATCAGCAATTACCTGGTTGGCTTGTTGGCTTCAATTGCTATTCTCCTACAAATATGCTGCAATGTTGCTGTAGGGACAACTGGGTTCCTTGTGTTATTTTATTAATGGTATCTATGTTTGTCCATCAAAATTATGTGACCTGAGCCATAGTGTTATTTTGGCTAGCAAGTTATCCACCTGATGGTCCTTGCCCTAGGCATGAATGTTCTTATTAGCATGTTGGCCTTTGATTACATTTTAGTTTTTCTTCAACTTTATTCCATAATGAAGCTTATTCCATGAGATGAACAAAGTCACTTGTTTCAGACTACGCTTTTCTCATTCTGTTTGATCAGCGAGTGATATTTTTTTCCTCTCAAAAAAATTCATGCCTTTCTGCTGTTGCCTGCATGTATGTGCATGACTCGTAGAGTTGTGAACAACTACACATCACTGTTTCCATGTGTAACAAGTAAAATAGCTACTGCAGATTTCAGAAATTATGATCTTCATGGTTCAAGACTGTATATTTTGTATTTCTGTTTGAAATACTGGTTTTATGAACAAAAGGGCTTTATAGTTTTGTTGTGGGCCGAAGAAGATCCTAATGCTATGAATAACAATTGCTTATAAAGCCTTTTTACATGGATGTCCCTTGAAGTCTTCTCTGCACCAGAGTCCTATTAATGGAAAATTTAGCAAACCATGGATCACTATTTTCTTTATGTGCATTGATTAATTAGCTACCATAAATTGTATGTCAAAATTGCTTCTCCTGCCTACGTTCGTGCTTTGGTTGTTCTGGTGGATCTTGTTATTGCTCTTGCTAGGTCTAATTTAGCTCGAAGCTTTCAAAGTGTGTTTAACAGGGAGATAAATTGACAAGGGTCGGATGTTGCCTAGTATCTTCTTCAAATAAAGTTACCACATCTTTATCTGGCAGGCTGCTACTGTTTGGTTTTATTTGTCGCTGTTGCTGAAAGGATTCTGCTATCAGGCATCAGCTCAGATTGGCAGAATGGAGGGGTACATGGGCATGGAGCATATGAAATTCATGTTTACCATGTAATGTGACTTGTGTTTCTTATCATTTCCACCCGCTGTGTTTTGTTATTTTTATTTGGTGATTGTACCTATTTTTCATGGTAATTCTGGGAGTTCGAACTGCTGCATGCCAAGCTTTGTGATAAATTTTAGTTGCTAAAAAAAGTTATTTTTGTCTGATTGAGTTCTGATTTCGGTGTTAAATTCATGAGCATGTCTTTGGTTTTGAACTTTAGGTGATATATTCGAGTTAATTATGTGTTGGCTCGGCTCGGCTAGTTTACACTCCTATTCATTAGCATGTCTTTGGTTCAAAATTTTAGAGTCCCGTTTATTTTGAGATCAGGATCAATTCGTTTCAAAATTAATTTTTTTATAAATTTAATATTTATTATTTTATATTATTATTAAATTAATTTATTATAAAAATTAAATAATTTTTTGAGCTTTAAATTATTAAAATCTTAATTTTAATAAAAAAATATTAATTTATAAAAATAGTTTATTAGTTTTGATATTGACTTTGATCATAATTCTCGACCAAACGAGCCTCTAGGTTTTTTAAGCTTCTTATGTTGAGGGTATTGGTTCTTCTGAATTCCTTTCGGTGTTGTTCTTCAAGCTAAAATTACCGCTTATTTTTAAGTAGAAATCTGAAAATAAAGATTGAAAAAAAAAAAGTATAGAAGATTCGGTGGTATTTTCGTATATAAGGCATACCACAATCTATTATTCCCACGTCAGCGATCAGCTTGGCAGCAGAAAACGTAATCAGATCCAGGCCGTTGTTTCCTTGCCGCTCTGCCCGTATCCGACGGAAAACAGACTGCCAACTCATCGATTCTCAATTCTACATCCTGTCCAATCCCCACACTCGTCCATTCTCTATATAATCACTTGCACCCCCACGGCCCAATTCCAACCCCATCGAAGCCTCGAATTCCTTTTCAGTCGCTCAATTTCTCGATCAGCGATGGCGCCGAAGGCGGAGAAGAAGCCTGCGGAGAAGAAGCCAGCGGCGGAGAAGCCGGAGGAGGAGAAGGAGAAGAAGTCGGTCGCGGAAAAGGCTCCCGCCGGGAAGAAGCCCAAGGCGGAGAAACGGGTCCCATCGAAGGACTCCGGCGACAAGAAGAAGAAGAAGAAGGCGAAGTCGACGGAGACGTACAAGATCTACATCTTCAAGGTGCTGAAGCAGGTGCACCCGGACATCGGGATCTCGAGCAAGGCCATGAGCATCATGAACTCCTTCATCAACGATATCTTCGAGAAGCTAGCGCAGGAGGCCGCCCGCCTGGCGCGCTATAACAAGAAGCCGACGATCACCTCCCGCGAGATCCAGACCTCCGTCCGCCTCGTCCTCCCCGGCGAGCTCGCCAAGCACGCCGTCTCTGAGGGCACCAAAGCCGTCACCAAGTTCACTAGCTCTTAGATCTACTAGAATATTTTCCTAGGGTTTGTTTTGCAAGTTTGCTCGAATCTACTGGATGTAAATTTCTTAGTTCAACAAGGTGTTTTCTATAATTATCCTTTTGTCTGCTGTTTCTCCGGGCTTCTGTTTGGAATTCGTCAGATTAACAGGGGGCTTTCTGTAAAATGTATACTGCAATTAGACCTGCCGTTTTAGGGCTTTTCCCTCTGGTGGTAGAGGGAGGAAGAGAGGGATGGGGGCTGATAAAGCGTCGAAAGCTGCTTTTCTCGTTTGTTCTTCTGGCATGATTTGTTTTCGGCAATTTAGCTCGAAGATGTTCGTGAGCAATAAATCTCTTTCCTTACTCCTATGCGCTGCTTTATTTTTTTGAATTTTTGCACTTTTTGTTGAAATTTGCGATTTGTTCTAGTTGATTTTTTATTACCCATAAAGCTAATAGCATTGAGATGATTTAATTCTGATACATGCAGGGTTGTCTCACTATACCACCGATGAGGAATCTGAGAGGGCGTTTTCTCGGTTTGGCAAAATTGAGCAAGGTATTCATCTAATTGGTTGGAGTTGTGTGTCTATCAGTGTGATTTCTGAAGAGATTTCATTTTTTGTTGTGATACAATGCACTTTTCTCGTTGAATGGACAGCCAAGCTCATCAAGGATGGTAGGGGTGGAAGGCCAAAGAGATTTGCTTTTGTGACTTATGAAAGTGAGGCTGAAGCGCAGAAAGCGAAGGAGCCTATGCATGGCAGGGTATTGATTCTAAACCACTACTTTTTGAGTTTTCCAACTTGTTCTCCTGTCAGTGTTTGTGATGAATGTAATCTGATGCATTAGCTTCGAGTGTTTTAAGAAGTCATTTAGTTGATCTCTCAATAAAAAAAATAATGCAAATTGGTAGTTGAACTTGTAAATTTCCTCAAGTCTACTTTGTTTTTTTATTGAATCTGAAATTGCTTGGAGTGGAGGAAAAAGGTCGTCCTTTTTCTGATCATTGTCATGGATGTGGCAATTACTGCTAGTGAGGTAATCCTGCAATCATCCTGTTATATTCAACTGATATATGCACTAAATTTGCAAACTTATGAGTAATGAAATCAATACAGGTCTGTTTGCTTGCATGTAAATTGGACAGTAAATCTACCTTGAAACCTTGATTTTGAATGACTTCCAAATTTGAAGGATTTCAAAATCCTGGAACTGGAATCCAGGATTTCAATTTACATGCAAATAAAATGGACCCTATATTGGAAATTATTTGTGATTGGATTAGGGTAATAAAGACCATTATAGCTATGATTAAAGAAGTGCATTCAACTTTGTTTCCTATGAACAATTTATGCTGTCTCGCTCGCAGGAAATGCTTGATCTATGACTTAGGATGGAAATCACACTATTGTTATGTTACATCTGTACAAGTTATACTAGTCATTATTGTGGAGTATATTCTGAGGAATTGCTTTGGTAAATGCATACTACTGGTGATGTATAGTCCATTACTGAGTTTCGAGCAGATTTTAGTTGACCTCATACTATGTCAATGTGATAATGTTAGCATGTTGATTGTTTCTGATGGTTAGTCAAAAAAAAAAAAAAAGAAAGAAAGAAACAGAATTAATAATGTCAAAGGTTGCCCTGGGAAAAATTTCAAAAACTCTACCAAGTTTTATAAAGAGAGCACTGCAGTAGAATAGGTTTCCAACTTTTCAGGATTTGATTAGTAGTTGGAGTTGCAGAATATTAGCCTCCAGATTCTGGTCTTTACGAGAAGCTGGATATGAGCTGATAGGAACTTTCCTTCAATTTATGGTTATTAATTTGCCCCTCTTCCACCTTAAGGGGATTCCTCAAATATCGACAGATTGACTAACCAGGAATTTGTAAATTTGCAGATAATTGGTGGGAGGCTGATCTTTGTAGAATTTGCAAAGCCTAAACCAGAAGATGCAATAAGTGCTCTATGACAACAAAATTCAACAAAAAAACAAACGAAATTCATCTGAAATCAATAGACCGCTGCATGTAGAGAATGCAACCACTCGCTTGGCTGTGATCTCGTTGCCCCAAGAAAAAAGGGAGCTTGGCCATAAAGCTGGCAACAAGGGAAAGAAAATATGGAAGGATTTAAACTGAATTTTCTATTGATTATGATAAGCAAAGCAATTAGGGCTGTTAACAAATTCGGAGGTTCATTTGACTAACAGCCTGAATTTGTTAAACTTTTATTTAAGTCTATATAAAATATTCAATGGGTTTTAATAAATAATTCGTTAAAATTTGAAGTTATTTTAAATTTTTTTTGGAAGCGGTTAAGAAATGATAGTTAATCTCTGTACTTGTCCAGAGTTATCTAGAGTTGACATAATAATACATAATTTTATATATAAGGTTTTGTTTGATTTGGGATCGAAATCAGAATCAACTTATTTTCGAATTATTTTTTTAAAAAATTAATATTACTTATTTTATACAGTTATTAAATTAAATTATTATAAAAAATTAAATAATTTTTTGAATTTTAAATTATTGAAGTGTTAATTTTGATAAAAAGATATTAATTTATAAAAGTAATTTTCTAATCTTGATCCTGATTTTGAATCGAATGGTGAATGTCCAAAGTGTTGGCAAGTTTTAAAGAATTTTAACAAATTTAGAATGAATTTAATGGACCAAATTTTAAAAGAATTTAATATAAAAGTTAACTGGTCTTAATAAATTTCAAGGCCATGAAGGCTGGGCCCGTCACCAGCCAGCTCTAAAAGCAACTGAACTACTATAGAAGTTCATGATAGCATCATTAAGATCTAAGTTGTTGCACCTTAATTTCAAAGATATATCTATCTATAAGTAAGCAGGCAGCAAATTTCATTTGTGAACAAGAAAACATCAACAGGAAGAAAAAGGATGAGAACAATACAATTACAATGAAATAGCTGCACATTTAAAAAGACAAATTGCACATGCAAAAGATCATAAAAATATTGCTACACTGATACCATGATTGGGTTTATTAATCCAATCAACTGAAAAAATAGAAGATTAAGTTCTGCTAATCATGGTGGTCAAGTGCATGCTGGACACAATGGTATGCCTTATCAGCATATGCTTTAAGGAAAGATTGCTCTATCATCATTGATCCGTTCAGCAGCAAACACAATGAGCCATCTTGACTTGCAGAATGCAGCATTATACAAATGCGAAGATTAGGATCTATGCCAATAGCGAAGGCAAATCAAACAATTCAGAGCAATCCTTTTGCCATAAATGCATTACAACACGAACACAGTGAACTTATAAGCTAGGCCAAGAGAAAACCTTCTGATTTTCCACTCATCCAACCATATGCATGCTTTATTCTCATTTGTCGTATGTAGATTAACCTCAACAATGAAGATCATTTCATTATTATGTCTAGACCACAAGTCCATCATGCTATAACTACAAGCATCAATTACTCAGACTATGAAATTGATGGAATTTCCAATATTCACATCCCTTGTCAAAATACAAGCAGAACAACCTAACATGAGCTCAGATGGTTCCATTTGCTACACAGCCTGAAGCGCTTCCCACAAAAATGTCAATGTCCAACACGTGCAGTCACAGATCATCAGGCATTCAGAAGCAAACAAATAATCAAATTTCATGTGCATGTACATGCAGTGACATTGACAACCAATTAAGCTGTCACTTTGCATGTAACATAAACGTAGAATCAATTTTTAAGAAAACAATGGCAGTGACAAATCCAAAGCAACCAACATGTAGCAGAAGACAATCAACCAAGACCACCAGATGCATTCCAAAAGCACAACCACTTACCAAGGGAATGGGCTCAAACCTTCAAAGTTGCACCTGAAACAATGACCGATAGATTTTACCTTCCCATTTCAAAACTGAAGTCAATGAAGTAACAGACACAGAGCAATCATGAAGTTACCTCCTTTTTTTCGAGGATATCAAACATGATGAACCCGGACCAATACAATCCATCTACTGCACCTTGAGTCAAAACAATGCAGCCAAAACTGAAGCAAAAATCCATCAAAAGACATGATTTTGCAATCCGTAATTTAACCATCGACATCAATTAAGCTTCCATTTAGTGCAAACACACATCAGAACTAATACAGTACCCAAATTCCATTGAACTACATTAGATACAAAAGAGAACAACAGCAGCGAATCAAAGAAGAATCATTCCATTATGCCTTCTTCGGCGACTTGCCTGCCTTGGCAGGTGACTTGGGCTCCTTCTCCTTCTCCTTCGCCGCGCCCGTCTTCTTCGGCAACAGCACCGGGTTGATGTTCGGCAGAACGCCGCCGTGCGCGATCGTCACCCCGGCCAAGAGCTTCCCCAGCTCCTCGTCGTTCCTCACTGCAAGCAGAACGTGCCGCGGGATGATCCGGTTCTTCTTGTTGTCTCTAGCTGCGTTCCCCGCCAGCTCCAGCACCTGATAAATTCGAGCAATTCTTCGGATCTGAAGAAATGTCGGGGCGAAAACCCTAGAAGAAGATGAATAAAAAAAGCAGTACCTCGGCGGCGAGGTATTCGAGGACGGCGGCGAGGTAGACGGGAGCGCCGGAGCCGACGCGCTCGGAATACCGGCCCTTCTTCAGATAGCGACCGATGCGGCCCACAGGGAACTGGAGGCCGGCCTTTACGGAGCGGGAGACGGGCTTCTTCTTCGGCCCGCCGCCGCGGCGGCCGCCGGCGCCCTTCTTGATCTTGCCGCCAGACTCCATCCGAGACTTCTCCTCCTCCTTCTCGGAGCGCTGCTTCGAGCTGGAGTTTGTCGGAAAAGCGATATCGAGATGCACGACGAGTGGGGCGGAGCATATTATATCGGGTGGCGTTGAGATGGCGCTCAGGAATCTAGGGTTTCCACCGTACGATTGGCGCTTTAATCGACGGTTGAGAATGACTGCTTGGCGATCCAGGAGAGACGCAGTGGCCAATGAGAGATTTTCTTTGGAAATAATTATTTTTTCTTTATAATTTTATCTTGATTTAAACGAAGACGAATAGAAATTAATACAGGCGTATCTGTTTAAAAAAATTTTAATTTTTAGAAACACAAAATTAAAATTTACACTTAAATTTAAAAAATAGGGACATAATAATCATAATTATATATTATATAAATTTTTTAATATCACGTAATTTATAATACTTTTTGCTATTTTTAATTTAATCTCAAGTTTAGGCAATTGTTTTGTAGATTCAATTCAGATGATGCCTCAAATAAATTTTAGAGTTTTTTTGTAAAAAATAAAAAAATGTGGGCTCTTAAGGTCGTTTGGTTTGGAGTTAAGGTCAAAGTCAAAATTAGTAAATTAATATTTTTTTATCAAAATTTAGATTTTAATAATTTAAAACTTAAAAAATTATTTATTTTTTTATAATAATATAAAATAATAAATATTATTTTTATATATAAAAAAATAATTTCGAACGAATCCTAATCTGATCACAAAACAAACGAGGTCTTGTTGTTGACAACGGAAGTCGTGGACTTTTTGGTAATTTCGACTGATGCTCTATCGATTCCATTCTGCGGAAATTTGAACGGGCATTTCCATTCCCGTGCTTCTTCCGGGATTCGGTTTGGGAGGTCAGCGCTGTTCCCTCAAATCTTCTCAAAATTTTGATTTTGTTCCTTTCCAAATTCTTTTTTTCCTCATGAGCATTTCATCGGCTCATCCTCCAATTATCTCCGCTTTTCCGGAGCTCAAGCTGGTTGAAAAATCGAATCTTCTGATTGTGCGCACTAGGTGTTTGAATGATTGTCTCAATGAGCTGAGCTTCGTATCTTGTGCGCCATCCTGGTGTTTTTGTGCACAAATCAACGCAGACTCCCAACTGCTTCACTTGCAAACCATTGAATGTAATGTCATCTGCTTCCCTCCAAGGCTACCAATCTCTTTCCGTACGTGATGCTCCTGATTTCGACCTAGTCCATCAGCTTCCTCCAAATTTTACTTCAAAAGACCTGCTTTCCATTCCATTCTCCGTCGCCAAAAAGGATGCACAATCTGCTCTTCGGATTTACACTTGGGCCTCAAAGCAGGGAAATTTCGTGCCCGCGTTGTTTCTGTACGAGGAACTCTTGCAGCAGCTTGGAAAAACTGGATCTTTTGATGACATGAAGAATGTGCTAAAGGATATGCAGCTGTCAGGGTGCACGTTTGGCAAAGGTATTTCTTGATCTTCATTGAAAGCTATGCAAGATTCCAGTTGTTTGATGAATTTGTCGATGTTGTTTTTCGGTTGATGGAAGAATTTGGTGTCACTCATAGTTATACTGTCCTATTGAACATCGTTGTGGATGAAAATAAGGTGAAGCTGGTTGAGTCTGTGTATTCTTCAATGACTGGCAGAGGAGTCCAACCTAATGCTCGTACGTTCAATATATTGATCAAGGCTTTTTGCAAAAGTCATCAGATTAGGTCAGCAATCTTGATGATGGAAGAGATGCCTGGATACGGTATGTTACCTGATGAGATAACATTCACTACTATAATCCAGGGTTATATTGAGGAAGGGAATATGGAAAGTGCCTTGAGAATGAAATCAAAGATGATAGAGATGGTGCTCTCCGACCAATGCGACGGTTAATGTTCTTATCCATGGTTTTTGCAAACATGGAAGAGTTGAAGAAGCCCTTGGGTTTATCCAAGAAGAATCAGTGGAAGGATTCAGCCCTGATAAGTTCACTTTCAACACATTGATGGGTTGTGCAAAGCTGGGCATGTTGGATCTCTGAGATAATGGATGCAATGCTTCAGGAGGGGGTATGATCCAGATGTCGTCACGTATAACACTTTGATATCTGGTTTGCGTAAATCAAGGGAGATTGAAGAAGCCACAGGCGCGATATTATTTTGTTTGAAAAAAAGACTTATCAGGTCTTATTTTATTTTTTCTATTTTTTTGAAAAAAAGACTTCGTTATAAGATTTATAATGATTATCATATTCAATTCAGTTTCAATTTTTATATTTTATCGATGTAAAATTAAAAATCAATTTTCAGTCCCATCAGACCTTGCTCTCATAATTTTTTGGCCTATTGATAATCAATATCAATATATGGGTTGGGTATCTGTGATCCATCGACCCACCGCACTTTCCATAGCTGGACGCACTACGACATCATATAATGCTTATGGTCACCCATCCAATAATTCGATTATTTAATTATTAAGTAGATTTGCTATACTAGCAGTATGCTGTGCATTAAATCTTAGAAAAAAAAATTAAAAAACTTGTAAAATTTTTTAACTTTTTAAATTAGTTTTTCAAAATTGTGAAAGTTTTTATCAGTCCCTAAAAAATGTTTAAAATAATTAACTTTCTAAATAAAATTATGAGTTTATTAGTATTTATAAAATTTATCTTATATATAAATATTTTTTTTCATACGTTAAACACTTTAACTTATATATAAATATTTTAATATATATAAAATAAAATATTTATGAATAGTGATGAAGCCGCATTTGTATTGATAGAGTTAATTATTTCAAGAGTTGATTTTGAATTTTTAAAATTTTCAAAGATTGATAAGAAATTCTGAAAATGTGGTGGGCTGATAAAAAATTTCAAAAAATTTTAGAAATTATTGACAATGCTCCCTAAATGTAACAATTCAAACAAACATTGTCATTACAATCATGGGCGATTTAAAACGTGATTAGCTAATTTAAATTATTAACTAAAATGAATTAGATAATGTTATTATAAAAATATAATTATTATACTTATTAATAATGAACTAAACAAGCCGATAGTAATTACATATATTTGATACCTTCAACCAAGTTTAACCAAAAATAACAAGGCAACGTGTTTACCAACATGGGGCGATTGGAGCGTATAGATTAAATCTAATAAATTATCATATTTTAATATCTTTAGAAATGATATTTTTTCATCTTACCTTTAATACAATTTATATAGACATCAAAATTATTAAAATTTATATTTTGAAAAATTTCATCATGATAAAGTCTCTCCAATCTGTCTATATCAATATGACTTAAACAACAATGCCATAAATGAGTAGAATTCTTATTCAACTGTACATTCGGATCACAAGAAAATATGAGTTTGAAATTAATATTATAACACTATACTATATAGTCGACTTCCAGTTTCACATGTAATTTTTATAGACCATCAAATACAGAACTAATAGCAACAACAATACGATACGACATTAGAGATACGCAGTCTTTGCCAAAAATAAAACAATAATTAACTTCTGTAAGTCTGGAGACCGATGTAAGTTACACTTGATAGTTGGCGCAAAAACTGTATTTAGCAATAAAATAGTATAACCACTATAGAGAATCAGACTGTATATCCCAACACCGATGATCTTAGCTCGCTTATTATTCTCCATAAATACATATTTTTCTTGACCACTTGGGCACCATTTGGTTTGGGATCAGGATCACGATTAGGATCAAGATCAAGACTAGTGAACCACATTTGTAAATTAATATTTTTTTATCAAAATTAACCTTACAATAATTTAAAGTTCAGAAAATTATTTAATTTTTTATATTAATTTTATTTAATAGCAATGTAAAATAAGTAATATTAATTTTGTAAGAAAAAATAATTCTGAAAAATGTTAATCCTAATCCTGATCTCAAACCAAACGGTGTCTTGGTTTCCTTAGGTTCAGGAATCTCTTATTTCTTTCCATGCAGAAACTTCAATTTGTAACAGTTTTTCACAAAATGTTCTTTCTTTTTGCAATTAAAATAAACATTTTTTTCTGACTGAGCAAGTGTTTTTCTCTTCATATCATCCTTACTCTTTACAAACTTCTTTTTCAAGATTTGCTTCTTGAAAGGCTTTCTAGATCGAGAATTAAATTTCTATTTCTTCTCAGCCAAATTTATTGATTCAATCTTAACAAATTCAGCTTTAATAGCCTTTCTTCTTTCATCCTTTGAGATGCATTGATTTAGTAATCATCCATCATCTAATGATGATCATGTGTATTATAATTGATAATAAAATTCTCAAAAAATGAAGCAACAAGTCCAATGTACAATATATGACATATTCATCATCAAGATTCAAATCCAAAATTTTCAACTCATGCGCGATTGAAAACATTATTAAGATATGCTCTCAAACATTCCCATACTCGGCTAATTTTGTGTTGTGGAGCTTACAAGTCAAAGATAATTTCTTGGTTTTAGAGGACCCAACAAACATGTCATAAATACTTTGAAACAATTCTTTGGTAGAATAAATATTTAGCAGACTGATACAAACTATTTTAGAAACTATTCTTCTGATTATTAGTTTTACTAATTTATATGCTCTGTGCCATTTCTCAAACTTAGATCTTTCAAATTGCATAGATCTAATAGACAGTTAATGAATGTCAAGAGCAATGCCAAAGCCTTAAAATGCTAAATTAGCCTCTAGTTCACTTCTCCAAGTTGAGTAATTTGATCCATTTAAGATCTCGATCTTGAATAGCTAACTGCTAGATTTCATACTGCAAATTTTGCAATGAATAGCTCAAATACGTAACAAATACATTTCAATCATAAATAATCCATAATTTCATTGATTCAAATAGAGATTATCAATGTGATCTTGTATTAGCTCATTTGGAAAAATAATATAGATCACAACATTCCACAAATTATCAGCAAAATCGAAATTGGGATTGAATTATGATTTTCTACTATTTCCCTTGAGAAAATAATACAAATCACGAGATCCCACTAATACAGTCCATAATAATCACAATAATTAATAAAAGTCCGCTTTGGCTTCATTTTATTATCACAAATAAATTTCTAAAATATTTTATTTTTATTTTTTCTTTACACCAACTCAACTTTTGGATCAAATTTTCTAGAATTAAAAATAAATATAGAATAATAATATTTATAAATTAAAATAATCTTAAAATCCTTTAGAAAATATTTGGCTATTTTAACTCATAAATATACCTATGATTAAATAGCAATAAAAGTTTATTTTCATTAATTTAAATAGTTATTAGCTTAATTAATCAAGATTAAATCTTGATTCATGTAATCACATTACCGAGATTGAATTCAATTTACAAATCAATTCAAAACAAATTGTATTGAATTCTAATTTTGCATTAAAGCTCTCTTAAAATTTTAATTAAAAAATTTTTCAAAAATCAATTAATTCGAGAGAATTCACCATAAATCAAAATTTTGGAATTCAATCTTGAATTTTTCTCCATTAATAGAATTGTAGATACCAATAGACTATTCAAAATAATTTTCGGTTAAAACCTAAGACAAAAACTCGATTTTTCTTTTCCAAATTAGATTTCGAGAAATTCAACAGAAAATAAATTATAATTTAATTTTTCGTGGATCAACCATCAAAAGTTGGCTCTGATACCAATTATAGACTCTAATTTTACCTTTTGATGTAAGAACCGTGAGAAAAAATGAGTTCAAAACTAAATTAAACGAATTTACATGCCTTAGGGTCTAAAATAAAAATTTGAAATCTTTATATGCAATTCTTAGCTGATTCACTTTGAGTTTTTACCACTTTTTGATGAAAAAATTAAAGAGTAAGAAAAATTTCAAATAAAATTTGTTTTTGCTTCATGAACGACTCAAAAATGAATGAATAGTGAATATCTTTCCTTCTCTATTGTTTCAAAATCTCTAATCGATTTGATAAGGTTAGATTTTATTTTTTAAAAAAATCTCAAAGTCTATTATAATTATAAATCAAAATTTTGTAATTACAAATTATGTCAAATATTTATAAAAAATTCTAATTATCAAATAATTCAAAAAAATTAGTTTAAATTGAGATTTCTAATTAGATTGAGCCCAGAAAATTTATCATTCTTCAATCAGACAACTTCAAGGTGAGACTACATACTGGGTATATTATAAAACATTTTGACCCATCATGGAACATCTAAATAAATACACATATAAAATTTGACTCATCTATACTGTCATCCATTGTCATATAAATATCAATCAGATAATCAAATTTGAGTCACTCATTATATTTCCAAACTGTCTGACCCGAATTATACAATCAAACTTATTTTAAAAATAAACCAATAAATAGTTTATAAGCCCACAAGACCAACACATATTACAAAGAAGAAGGGACTATCCCATTCCAAGATGTAGGGTGGTGTTTTGTGGAGGCAAAGCAATAGCTGGGGAGGTGGCCGAGGATAGATTCGATGTCTGGTGGTGGGGTTTGAAAGGAAGACCACATCTGGCGGGTGGTAAAGACGAGCTAGCCGTGAGAGACCCCGCAAAATACGACGTTGATGAGCTCTAGATTGTCCAAGGAGTAGACCTCTTTGCTGTAGGGACAGTAGAAGGAGAGCTTCTTGTTATCGCCATACTTAAAGGGAAGCATGAGCAGAGGCGAAAACTTGACGGGTGGAGCGGCTTGCCACCAACGCCGACAGACGGGCGGAGGGGATGTAGTGGAAGCTGAGAGTGAGCTTCTTGGAGATGAACCATAGAAGATGTTGTGGAAGGCACGTCCGATCCAGATCATTGTGATCACTCTCTTCTTTTTCTCTATTTGCACATCTCTCTTCATGTTGGGATTCACAGCAGAAGATTCACGAATCATCTTATTTTCAAATAACACAAGAAAATGAGAAATAATGCAATATAAAAAAAATAATAAGAAAAGACACAGCAACATACATGGTTCATCCAAAATCGGATTACGTTTACAGAAGGGACGAAAAATCTACTATCAAAAGACTTTACAAGAGTCTATAAGAAAGACTGTACTTTTTTTTACTCAACTAACTATTTTACCAAGTCTCGATAACGCTTTCATATTCAAAGAGAGACTCCAAGAGAACATCATAAGAGACCGTCGAGAAGCACTATAAAGACTAACCCACGAAGCTGACACTTTCTTTATTTCTCTTCGCTTTATTCTCTCTATTTCTCTCTAGTTCAACCTTAGTACTACACTATATCTTAATTCTATATATTACTAGAATATTTATAGACCCTTATTGAGTATAAATTTTATTCTAATTACAACTCCTAATATTATATAATAAGTATTCAAAATTAATCATACGTCTAAATCCAACTTTAATTTTCTACTTTAATTTAAACTTTAATTCAAGTTCGATATACTCAAAACTCAACATCTCTCTTCATACTGCGAGTGTAGTCCATGTTAGGGCAAAATTAGGGTTTTGATAATATTTTCCCATGATTTTGTGACTCATTTGTATATACAAGTTTTAGGCATAATTGAGAGCCGCTTAGTTTTGAATTCAGCTACCCCTGTCTACCCCTGTCGGCTGTTTGATCATCTATCATTACAATCTACCGTAGTAGTCCATACAATAGCCTGAATCTAGATCCTTAGACTAAAAGAGCTTTTTATATGAATTCTCAAAAAAAATTAAACCCCTGCTCAAAATTTTAATATTTTAAAATTTTAAGTTTTTTAAATTAAAAAATTTGATAATATGTTTATTTTGTAAAATATGTAAATTTAGAATCTTAAAATTTGATATTTGTTTTGCGAATTTATAATTTTAGAATAATAATTTTGTGTCTTATTTAATTATATAATTTAGTACATGTTTCACTTATTGAATTCTAAAATTCAATTAATTTTAAAAAATTAATAAATTTTAGATTTGTTAAAATTTAAAATTTTAAAAATTATAAAGTTTTACCTAACAAACATCAAATTTTATAATATTCAGAATTTAAAAGTTTAAAAATTTTGAAAATTTTCAAAATAAATATGCCCGAAAAATTAAATATAATATTATAAAATTTTAAAAAATTATGTGCAAATAATCCTAATTTCTAATACATGGGCGTCTACTGTTCTTGGTTGCATTTGCGTTTGCGTGTCGTCTTCCTCCATTTTCATCGTAAACCTTTGTCTTCTAATACCTTGAGCTTTCGTCCACTTCCCCGCTGGTTCTTCCTCGCCCTCCACCCCAAGCAAAGCCTCGATGCTCTGCTTGCCTCCTCTCCCATATCATCAATCTCCCATAGCAATGCTGCTCTGCTGCTAATCTTCTTGCACCAACGTCCGCGATGGTGAAGGACTCAACGCCGCCCAAGCCATCGGAGATCGAGGTCGTGGTCCATCCTTCGGACCATAAATCGGTGGCTCCTCGTCCTCGCCCGTCCAGGAAATGGTCTCCCTGGCTGGTTCCTTCATTTGTCGTTGCAAACGTGATCGTCTTTCTCGTGACGATGGGCCTCAACAACTGCCCCAAGAACTCCATGTCCTGTGTCGGTACCGGTTTCCTCGGCAGGTTCTCCTTCCAGCCAGTCAAGGAAAACCCTCTGCTCGGGCCCTCCGCCAATACGTGAGTTCTTTATTATGGACTTCAATTCGCTAGTTTTTATCGAGTTGCAGGTTTTTCTGATGGAATTTTGTCAGGCTGGAGAAGATGGGAGCTCTAGATGTGAGCAGAGTGGTCCACGGGCACCAAGGGTGGCGCCTCATAACTTGCATTTGGCTTCATGCTGGCGTCGTGCACCTTCTCGCCAATATGTTGTTTCTGCTCATTGTTGGAATTCAACTTGAACAAGAATTTGGATTTGGTATGTGTTTTAATGAGAAAATGCTTTGAACAAGAATTTGGATTTGGTATGTGTTTCAATGAACAAATCAATATGCGCCATTTCTTACATCAGTTTTTATCTTACATTTTGGGAAACCATAGCTTGGATGTCACAGAAGAGTTCATTCATGTCATTTTGATGCATTGAACAGTCCTTTTCTGCATTTTCACTGTTGATTGAGCGCATCTCGCTTATGAATTGAAGTGTTTACGCTTTGGATAGTTTTGGTGATTGGAGTTGGTCATTTTTTATTGATCTCTTTGAGCTAAATCTCTCTGGTTCTTTCTACAGTAAGAGTAGGCCTACTATACCTTATGTCTGGGTTCGGGGGCAGTTTGATGTCTGGTCTGTTTATCCAATCAAGCATTTCAGTTGGTGCTTCCGGTGCTCTGTTCGGATTGCTCGGAGGCATGCTCTCTGAGCTCCTTACCAATTGGACAATATATGCGAACAAGGTACCATTAGATTTTAAGCATTTGCTGATGTACTCTAATTCTTTGCACTTGTAGTCGATTATTTGATTCTTTTCTTAACTTTCAGTTTGTGGCATTGCTGAATCTTTTGTTTGCCATCACAATCAACTTAGCCATTGGAATCCTCCCAATTGTGGACAACTTTGCTCACATTGGAGGATTTCTTTCTGGTTTTCTTCTCGGGTTTGTGTTTCTCGTCCTACCTCAGAATGGATGGGTTAGGCATAATAATCTTTCGTCTGGACACGACGCAGGTGCAGTGAAACCCAAGCACAACATGAATCAGTATGTCCTGTGGGTCGTGGCTGCAATATTTCTAGTTGTTGGGTAATCCTCTACTCACATTCTGCCTTTACATAGCATGAACCTTGAGGTTACAATGGTTTGAGGCAATTAGGTGAATGATGCACTGTCCATTTTAATCAAATTGGGAACTTTGCAGGTTCACGCTTGCGATTGTTATGCTTTTCCGAGGGTACAATGCGAACGAACACTGCTCTTGGTGCCATTATCTGAGTTGCGTGCCCGTGCGAAAGTGGAAGTGCAAGTCATAATACTCTTACTGCTTGGTATGTTGTTCTTCAACATTAGATTGCTCAAGTTCCTTTGCCGATCATTGAAGGCTCTTTGTTCACATCTGTGAATCTGTGATTGCGCCGCGAAAGATGAGCAAATGAAAGACTGAATGGAATTGTTTCAAATTGTAGGCATCTCAGGATGGGGAATCAGTTGAACCTAACTTGTGGGAGCAGTGGAAGAAATAGAAGCTATACATGAGTTCTCAAGCAATTCTGCAGTTGAAGAAAGCATCCCCTCAAGTTGCTTTTCCAAACCTGCTTACTTTATGTCGTGCTTATACCCTTGCTCTATGGTATGCATCCTGTTGGTGTAAAGCTTTGTAGTACATGGCTCTTTCTTTTGTCTTTGGATCCTTTAAGAGCTGCATAGAAGCTTTCGCGGACTGCGGTCCTTGAGATTCACAGAACGATTAAGGACTTGGGTCGATAGCTTGGAATCTTCAGGATCATTACAGCAATGCAAGAACCTGATCGTATTCGTGTTTTTATCCGATCAATTGATTGTTTTTAACTTAGAATTTTTACCCCATTTCCTTGAAAAAACTGCAGTTTTGCAATGAAACATTTGCTTTGCTTGAAATTACTGTTGGAACATTACAAAGATCACAGAGTTGAAGAGTGTGCAAACAGAGATTGATGAAGATGGCATCACTGTAAACAAAAAGAAGCAAATCTAGGAGACTCTATATATGTCTAGCAAGAGCAATTCAGAACGGAAAATTTAGTCGCGAAAGCTGTGCTTCCAACCTCCAAATTCTTCCTCAGTCGTGTTCTCTATCTAAAAATGCAGAGAAAAAGGCTCAAATAAGCTCTAAGATACTTAATCATCATCTCCAAAAAAATCGAAGAATTCAGGCAGAAGGTTCAATGGAGTGGGCAGTCGGGTATATACCTCAGTTGTGAATTTAACACCAACTCGAATCTCTCCACAGTAAGTCCGGTCGGCGAGGACTACGCTGTACTTGCAAGGACGGAGCTCAGCAGTTCCTTTCTCCACACCCAGAGAAATCACATCTCCAACATTGATTCTACAGAAGATGTGTCAAACTTGTTAACTGAGCCAAATGCTTGGGAGATTTTTCGCTTGTGAAGATGCGCACTCACGTTGCTTCGCCGACAAAGTCATCCGTGGTGAAAGTGTCCTCATCCATGACTCTAAGGACAAGCTTGTGATGATGTTCCGCCGCGCTCGGATTCTGCACTCTAAACTTGATTGTCTCGTTCCACGAAGGATTCCTGCCTTGACCTGCACAAAAAGAAAGAGTTTGAATTGATAGATAATAGGATGAATTCGAAGCTTAACCAGTAGAATTGAACAATCATACACATTCTGATGCGTATAAAATCAGAAATACAACTTCTTCTGAATCTCTTGAATCTAACTTCAATGAAACTGTGACGACAAACGCTCAAGATCTAATGGTAACCATGAAGGGAAGAGATACAAGTACGAACCTCGGGCGACGCTGCTCTTCCTCTCTTGATTCCTGTACTGAATCACCACGTATGGATCCATATCCCCTGCAGAATTCATCAAAATACACAACACAGAAATACGTTAATAACAAAAAAAAAAAAACATGCAAACAATATATAGATCGAAAATGGAAAGGCAAAATTCACCTATCGCATCAGTGTCCTGCAGGCCCTTGGCATCAATGAGCTGAACCTCCAACATCCCCTTCCCCATCTCTCTCTCTCTCTCTCCGCTTCTTCCTCTTGATTCTCTGGTTGGATATGTATAGAACTCGCAAATGTCGAGTCAATGCAGAAGACGTCTCCGATGCTTCCAATGGATTGTTTGGATCGAAATGACACTAATTTGGACCCTTGGATCTGTCTTGGGATTGGCGCACCTCGTCCCGGGAGAGACGCATTGTTTTGGATGATCAAGCTGACAATATAGACTCCGTGATGCCTTGACGCGCTTAATTTTTCACTTGGAATCGTTCAATTCAATTTGCTTCAGATCTCAATGACCGTGTGGCAAGACAAAGTCTATATGAAGACCAGAAAATGTCACAGTAAACAGTCGTGATTACTTAATTGAGTTATAGCATAAAAAATGTTTAAAGGATAAAAAAAATTGAGACCACTTATTAATATATGTTGCATTAAATATCGATATCTATCATAATTTATGATATAGATAAAAAAAATATATAAAAGATTTATATAGTTCGATTTACGATCTATTCCACGGGCGAAAGCGATCTGGAGAATATTGTATTGATGAAAGAGGAAGAGAAAATTACAATGGTAGAGACGAAACTCTGATATGACAAACATATTACAGAAGATTAAGTAGCTTAATCGTGACAAAACGTTTTTAAAGTTTTGAACTATGTCTATCTATTTTACTATATTAAAATCCTTAGATGAATATGATATTTATATATATGGCCTAACTGATTTTGAGTCAAAGTAGGAAACTGATTTAAATAAGAATTCTATTAATCCAAGTCTTCTAATAAGAGATAAATTCAGAAATGATTAAGTTCACTAAATTACTTCCTAATATGAATTCTAATTTAATTAGGATTTTTCAGAAAATCCAGATTCGAGACACAGTTAAGTCAACAATTTTCACCTTAGTTTGAATTTTCTTTTTCTTTAAATTTGAATATTTAACATATGCCTTTACCATTATCTCATAGGACAAGATCAACGCCTTTGAACATTAATCAAGTCCAAATAGAGTTTGAACTTGTCAATCAAAATCACTTTCGTCAATATATTTACATAATTTCTTAAATTATGAATTTTTCATAAAAAAATCTCATCACTTTAATAATGTCTCGAATAAAGTGAAATTGAACATCTATGTATTTTAATCTGGCGTGATATATTTAATTCTTCGTAAGGTGTATGATACTCTGACTGTCGCAAAAAATAAAAAGCACATATTGAGAAAAACTAATTTCACTTATCAATTCTTTTAGCCATAAAACTTATTTGACTGCTTTTAAAGCTTATTTGGCTGTTTTTATAATTGTCATATACTCAAATACTATTGTAAATAATATCATAGTTAACTGTAAGGTATACCTCTAATTAATATGTTCACCACAAAAAATAAAAAGATAATCAGTGACAGATCATCGTCGATCAAAATTTCTAATATAATTTGAATCCACGCAGCCAATAACTTTAATCTTTAAATTGTATTTCTGTCGAGACATAAGCCAGTTGGTAATGTCACAGAAAATGTCACCGTGTGGCAGACAAAGTCTAACTGAAGACCAGAAAATGTCACAGAAAACAATCGTGATTACTTAATTAAGTGAGTTATAGCATAAAAAATGTTTAGATGATTAAAAAAAATGAGGCCAGTTGTTAATATAAACGCTACTAATTACTGGACTGCAAAGCGTAACAGCAGAGATGGAGTCGGGAGGCCTTGCACGACAACAAGTGGACGAAGATCGCTGCTGAAGTTCCCCTTCTGTGGCTCACCTTTCCCCAGCCGGCCTCACTTCAGCCGAAAGAGGAGCTGATAGCGGATTGGGTATGGGTAATCTGCAGACAAGTATGATTTCAGCTGTTCCAACAGTTAATGACTAGATTGTTTCAGAGCTTGTAGAGTGTTGCAGAGAGCTGGATGAAGGCAGCGTGCTTGGGCTGGGCAAACGAAAGAAGCAGCAAGGCCGCTGAAGAGAGACGCGCTGAAACGGGAATCAGAGAAGGCATACAAGAGAAGGGAGAAGTTTGAGGATTTTGAAGCCAAGATGAGGGTGCTTTGGGAGGCGCAGCAGCTTGCACTGGAGAGGCTTGAGGCGGCATACAGGGAACAAATGTCAGGTTTGAGGAGGGAGGCCGAAGCGAAACAGCAGAAGTTAACAGAACAATGGGCTGCCAAGCACATGCAGCTGAGCAAGTTTCCATTTGTCGGCAGTGGCCGTCCCGGCGAGATGAACGCCCATTGAACTAAGAGGTTTATGAAAGGCATATAATAGCATTGTTGTTTGTTGTTTGGGAGATTCTTATTGTGGTTCTATCTTAGGATTCGCAGCGAAAAGTTTATGCATAACTTTATTTTCAAACAACAAAAAAAATAAAATAAAATAATATAAGATAAAAAAAATAATAATAGGAAAAAACAGCAAAAGATCCACTATAAAAAAAGGTTTTACAAGAATTTAAAAAAAGATTGTACTCTTTTTTACTCAACTAAATTCTTTTACCGAAATTCGACAACACTTTTACCTTTAGAAAAAATCTCTAAGAGAACACCACGAAAAATTACCACGAAAAACCATCGAGAAACACTAAAAAGACTCAGGCACGAGAGCTGAGAGTCTCTCTCTTTCTTCTCTTTTTATTTCTTTCTAGTTCAACTTCAATATTATATCACACATAAACTCTATGTATTATAATCAATGTATAGATCCTTATTGAATCTGACTTTTACTAAAATTATAACTTATAATATTACAAATAAATTATAAATTTAAATCTAACTTTGGATTTCTACTTTAACTCAAATTTTAATACGAGTTCGAAATACACAAAACTCAACGGTTCTGCGTACTCTGTAAGACTGTAGCTTTCAGCTTTAGTTATTTGTACCTTTCTTAGGTGTACCTGATCAATGGATTTGGTATCAAATGGTTTAATAATGAATATCAAAACTGCATACAAATTGTTGGAATATCAAATTTTAAACAAACACCTGAACTTAATAGGCACTGAAACTTGAATTAAAAGAGGAAAAGAGGGATGAGAGATGTGGCTAGGTAGCTCTTGGTCAGAAATATTTGCCTGCATTACAGGCTCATTCTTGTCATCCCTTCTTCTTGCAATAGCTACAAGCGGTAAAACTATAGTTCCAAACAGATGACTTACAAATGTTTGAATCCGAGCTGAAAGTTGATTGCAGGCATCGTTTGGTGAGCACGATGCCACTATTGCAAGTGGAAGACGTTCAGGAACAGCCTGTCTGCCTTCGTGCACTGCTATTCTTTGTGGCCTCCATTTGTAGGCATACTTCTCATCTTGCGCAGCAAATTCTTTATCTCACTTTCTGTAAGAGTTTCGTGCGTGAAAAAATGCATAGACAAGAGCAAGCAATCCCTTCTGATGAGCTGCCAGAGTAGCTCTTGCATTGCTGTTAGCTCTTTTCAGAAGATCATTTGCCCTAACGGCAATGACCTTGGCATCATATTCTGCAGCACTAGCAATGCTTCTTGCAAGCCAAGTTACCACCTGAGATCTTCAAAACCATCCATATTGTTTTTGATCCTGAGTTTCAATTCCACGCCAGCCATTCCAGCCATGCAGATGTCAATACACGCAAGCTTCTCTTCCTGTAATGCACCAGTCATTTCTGCCATTGGGAAATATCAGCCAAACTGCTTCGCTATTTCTGATACCAGGCACAATTGCATCTTCCTTTATGGAGACACCACAACTCAGGTGCACGACCATGACTGCGTGACTGCTCTCATGGAATGCAATCTTCAGCAATAATTTTTCTGAGATGCCCAGCAATTTGAACACACTGCATTGCGCGAGAATATGCTTTTGGGTACCGCGATCAAACTCTTTTTCATGCCTCAGCAAGGCCCTCCGTAATGACAGGCGCTTTACTACTTAACACAAGCTTGTATTCTTTGCGTGAAGCTGCATAGAGATTCTGAAAGGAGAAAGCTGTGCTCTGAAGTTCGCTTGGTACTCACCAATAGAACTGCTGGCAACGTCTGAATCTTTCTGGTGGAGCTTCACTCTTTGCCAGCAGTGAAAAGTCAGAAAAACTTTGCTCGGGTGGGAAAATCCAAGGCAAGCCAAGGAGATTATGCACCAGATTTCTGCAGAGGCTGCAATGAAAATTTCCTGTAGATGACCATATTCATCCTCTGGCAATATAAAGGAAAACTCAGAAATTTCCTTTCAATTTAAGATCACAATTCATTTGAGATATTTTCTAACATTAATAGTGTAATTTATTTTTCTTCCATTGTGGGTCCTAAGGGCTGGAAGTCCCGTACGCTAATGTTCTCTTGATGGAATCAGTTGGCTGTAAACCGGAATTGATCATTTCATGGTACAGAGCTTCACCTTCTTGTCGTTTCCCATCTTTGCAAAGAAGCCGAATTATCAGACCATAGCTAGCAATGTTTGGAACCATGCCATTCTCCGTCATTTCTCTAATCAACTTCAGAGCTCTGTATGAGTTTCCTTGCCGGCAATATCCATAAATCATCATATCATAGATCACATTGCTCGGCTTCAACTCCTTCTCGCTTATTGACTTGAACAGCTTTGATGCATCCTTCATGTTACCACTCATGGAGAATCCACGTATCAAAACCCCATAAGCACGAACATCCGCTTGTAAGCCAGCTCTTTCCATGGAGCTAAACATCTCAAAAGCCTTCTCCATATCGTCGTTCTTAGCAAAAGCATCAACGAGAATTGTGTAGGTTACCTTGCTAGGAACCAATCCCCTTTCTTTCATTTCCTTACAGATATTTGCTGCTCCTAATAAATCGCCAATACGAGCATATCCGGCGACTAGGATATTATAAGTAACTAAGCTTGGAGAGAAACCACTCTTCTTCAACTCAACCAATACCTCCAATGCATTCAACAGATTCCCTGCTTTACAATATCCATCAATGAGAAGGTTGTAAGTAATCAAACTCGGCCTTATTCCATTGCTTCTCATAGTCCCCAACAACTTTTTAGCCCCCTTCAGTTTCCTTTGCTTACAGAGACCGCCAATGAGCGTGTTGTACGTTACGACATTAGATACAACCCCTGTGTGGCGCATTTCATTGAACACCTTGAACGCATCAGCCAAATTGCAGCCCTTGCAAAACTCGTGAATCAGAGAGTTGTAGGTGTAGAGACTCGGCATTACACCATTGCGCTTCATCTGTTCATACAATTCAAATCCATTTTCCTTGAGCCCTCTTCGGAAGTACCCGTTGATCATGACCGTGTAGGCGAACTGGTTCGGAACCAAGATTCTACGGAACAACCTCTCTGCCTCTGCCAAATTGCCTTTCTTGCAGTGCCCGTCGATAAGAGTTGTATACATGACAATACTCGGAGCGTGGCCGGCGGTCTCAAATTTGGAAAGCAAATCCGAAGCCTTGTCTAATTCTCCGGCGTCGCAGAACCCGCGGATCATGATGCCGAAGCTGTGGCCATCGAGCGGAACCCGGCCTTGGGCATCGGCAAAGAGAGCCAAGGCCTCGTGGAAGTTACGGGAGAGGAGGAGGTGGTGCAGGAGGTTGTTGAAGGTGTTTGATCTGGGCACGAGGCCGCGGTGGAGCATGCGGCGGAGGTAGAGAAGCGCGGATTGGGGGCGGCGACATCGGATGTAGGTGTTGATTATGAGGTCGAAGATGAGGGAGGTGGACTGTTGGGGAGTGAGATTTGCGCGGGTTTTCAGGATTTTGTGTATGAGATGGAGAGGACCATGGGCTTGGGACATTCTTCGTTGGAGCGATAATCTGGCGGGCAGCATCCTTTTAAATGTATTTTGTTTTTTCATAATTACTTATAATCCTGTAATTAGTCATAATTTTTCGAATTATCTACTTTTTTTCTAAAAATATTTACCTACACCCCCTATTCAACCCTTATTATTATTTAATCAAATTTTTCCCAAAAAATTTCGATTTTACTCTTAGTTATTTTACAATTAAACCCCTAAAAACTTAGTTTTTTTTTATTATTTAACATCCCGAAATTCAATTTTTTGTAAATAACACCCCGAAATTATTCTGATTTACAGAAAAGTTTCCGAAATTATTACGACGGCGGCGAGGGTGGCGGCGTGCCGAGGATGGAGGTCGAGGCCGGCTTGCCGGCGCGCTCGCAGCGGGCACGGACGGCCTCGACCTCGGGTCATCCATGCCCACGTGCCGACGCACTGGCCTCGGCCTCCGTCCCTGGCACGCGGGCCGGCGCATGGGCGAGCCAGCCTCGGCCTTCGCTCCCGTCGCCGGCCTCCAACGTCGTCACCCGCGCGCCACCACCCTCACCGTCGTCACAATAATTTCGGAGACTTTTCTGTAAATCGAAATAATTTTGGGGTGGTATTTGCAAAAATTTGAATTTCGAAACTTTTCCATAGATCAGAATAATTTGAGGATGTTATTTGCTAAAAACCGAATTTCGGGATGTTAAATAATAAAAAATAAATTTTTAGGGGTTTAGTTGTAAAATAATCGAGGGTAAAATCGTATTTTTAAGAAAAAGTTTGATTAAATAATAATTAAGAGGTGTAAATAAATATTTTGAGAAAAGAGGAGGTGTAGTTAATTTCAGAAATTACGGGTGTAGGTAGTTAAAACTAATTACAGGAATTACAGTGAATTATCCCTTTTTTTTTACCACAAACCCCAATAAGTTTGTTAAAATTGCAAAATGCTAACAAATCCTTTGCAATTTAAAAAAGGCCACGTGCCACCGGATTTAGGTTGCTCATGATCATACGATGATGATCCAACCGTCCAGATGTATGGTCATTCCATACGCCATGACCACACCACGGTCCTCCATGGACACTTTCTGTCATGGTTTTAAATCTTTTGTTCTGTATTTTTCATGGTTTACGGTTTCGGTTTCGGTTTCAGTTTCGATTTCGGGATCGGCCAAAACCGATACATTTCGGTCATTTCGGTTTCAGTTTTGGTCGTTTCGATTTAGCCCGAAAGAATTTTTTAAATTATTAATTAGACGTTAACCAAAATTTAACTATATTTTGACTGTGCTTTGACTTTAAATTAAAAATATAATAAAATATTACAAAAAATTTAAAAAAATTTGGAAAATTATGAATAAATTTATACTTAATTTTACAATAATTTCAAATATTATTTAAACTAATTAAAATTAATTTTGATAGTTAGTCACTGATATTATCTGCTTTTAATATATATTAGTGTATTAAAAAAAAATATAAGAAATGATATGAATATGATTAAAATTTAAAAATTAACATAAGCAAATTTAACTTTTCATTAAAATGTATTTCACATGTACATAATTTATAGATTCTAAGATAATACAACTAATCATCATAATCATCATCGGTTGAGTTTGGAACATCTGGACGTGGAATTACAAATTTAGTATCTGGATGATCCGGACGAACATTTATGGGCATATGAATCAAAATAATTAGCTCTGCGCGATCTCATGGCAGCGGTTCTGAAGTATAACCATATATCGAATGTCTAAAATAAAAATTATATTTTGACTAAAATTTAATTTAATTTTAATTATTTTTTAACTTCAAATTAAAAAATTATAATATATTTAAAAATTTTTAAAAATAATGAATAATTACATGAATAATATTATGTATGTAAATAATATCTGACAGAAACCGATAAGGATGTCGAAATTAAATTGGCGATAACACTGGGTCCAGTGTAAGGCCAGCCTCATCTTACGGGAGTACGAGTCAGGTTAGCGAGGACACGAGATAGACGAGAGAACGACGATAGACTAGTAAGAGCGCAGGATTTTTGGGTTCGAACACGAAGCCGGTGCGAGGTCCTCCCCACGACCCTCCCACCCCGCTCCCAACCCGCGCGAGCTCGGTGAGCTCCCGCCTGCCCGCTTGTCTGCCTGGAGCTCCCGCCAACCCAACACCCCCCCCCCCCCCCCCCCCAAAAAACCCAAGCTCGGCGAGCTCTCGCCTGGCCGCTCGGAGCTCCCGCCCCCCCGACCCGCGCGAGCTCGGCGAGCTCCCCCCACCCCCGCCCGCTCGCCCGGAGCTCCCGCCTGCCTGCCTGCTCGCGCTCGAGCCCAGCGAGCTCCCACCCGCCCGAGCCCGACGAGCTCCCGCTCGCCCGCCCGTGCTCGAGCTCGGCGAGCTCCCGCCCGTGCGCACGATCCCAGCGAGCTCACGCCCCCGCGCGTGAGCCCGGCAAGCTCCCGCCCCCCCGCTCTCGAGCCCGGAGAGCTCCCGCTCCCGCGTGCGATCTCGGCGAGCTCCTGCCCGCTCGCACGCGCCCGGCGAGCTCCCGCCCGCCCGCTCGCCCTCCCGAGAGCCCCCGGCGAGCTCTCGCTCGCCCGAGCGCCCCCGGCGAGCTCCCGCTTCCGCATGCGTTGGCGAAGATGAAGAGTAATAAACAGTAAACTGTAACCGATACGAAACCTGTGGTTTCGTTGTGGTTCCGGCCGAAACAGCGAACCTTGGTATTTTTAATTCCAAATTTCAAATATATATTATTTATATATTATATATTATATTTTTACTGTTAATTATAATTAGACTACTTTAAATTTAAATTAAGATGATCTAAATTTGATTTTCGACTTTTACAATATTTTTCATATTTTAAGTAATTTTTTACCAAATTTTTTTATTTAATAATTTTGATAAACATATATGTATATTTTTTATTTTTTTATATTTTTTTAATATCTTAAAAATGTAAAATTAAATTTTAGTTACAAAAAATAAAAAACTAATTTAATCAAAATCAAAATGAATTAATTTCGACCAAAATAAATTGAAACTGTCAAAGGGTATCGGAACAGATCAAAATATTTCAATTTTGATAAAAAAAAATATAATAAAATAAATTCAAAAATTATTTTAAAATTTTAATATATTTAAGATTATAAAATGTTGGAAATTATCGAAATAATTAAATAACCAACATTCAATACGATGGTAAAAGTTACAAGACACATTTCAGCTCAAGTCTGCCGTGTTTTCACAATCAAGACAAAGATTGAACTAATCTTCTCTAGAAAAGCGCATTATGTTAATTAATCACAGTCAGAGCAAAAGGAGCCATCTTTTTCAGCAGGACGAAGGCCACTGCCAGAGCACGTGGATTAGCAGACAAACAGAGGTGGCGAACAGCATCGGATACCACCACCGCCGCCCTCTTCTCAAGATCTAAACTTGCATGTCCCGTGACCTATCAAATTACGTCAAAAAAAAAAAAAAAACTGAATAAACTGAAATTTTCTTGAAGACTTTTGAAGGAATATCAATGTGATGAGTTACTTGGATCCGTAGTGGTGATCACGCCTGTCCCGGAGAAGTAGCAGTTGAAGTCGTGGCGGCCGGCGGCCTGGTAGAAGGCGTTCATGCCGTAGGAGGCGTGAGACTGGAGGGTGTTGGGCTGGTAGCACGCCCCGCCGGCTTGGATTGGCTTGCAGTCCACACCACTGTTGCTGCACGCGTAGTTGATGTTTGCCTGCAAAGCTGCGTCGCCCACTCCCATCTTCGCCACGCACCATTTCGGCTCTGAACGTGTACCAGCCGGCACCGTCGGCGTCGGCCACGGCCCACCACCAGTCTGCACCAACAAGCAAATCACGATGATCCTTACATTGTGGCAGACAGCAGCTGTCCGTCACGCACTCCAAATTTCACAGAAGTAAATTGCTCATTCACCTGGCCGCGCATGAGCCCGACGTCGTACACCGGCGTGAGATCCGGCCGGAAAAGCCCCCAGTTCCGCTCGGCGACCGGCCCCGGCTTCAGGTTCTCGTTGAACAGCGAGAAAACGTACGTCTCGAACCTCCGATTCGGCATCAGCGGCGTCCCTTTGCCGGAGTTCACCTTCTCTATCAGATTCAGATTGAACGATCTCGCGTCCTCGACGCTCACCCCCGCCTGGTTCGCCTCCGCCGCCGATGGCCACCCGGTCTCCCCGACGGCGATCTCCACGTCCCCGTACCCGAGCCGCTTCATCGCCGAGTAGACGGCGTCGAGCTGCGCGTCGAACATGTTGGTGTAACGAATCCCGGTGGCCGCGTCGTAGATCCCGGCGTTCGGCCGGAAGAGGGCGTAGTTCAGGGTCCGATCCGTGTAGCCGAAGTAAGGATAGGGGTTGACGATAAAGGGGGACTTCGTCTCCCGGTGGAATTGGAGCATCGGGGCGAAGATCGCGCGGTCGTAGCCGCGGCGGAACCGGCCGGACGATGGCGGCTCGGACGCGGAAAGGATCCCGAGGGAGTGGGGCGTGGAGACTCGGATCTTGGAGAATCCGGCCGCGGCGAGGGCGGCGGACAGGGACCGCATAGCCGGGATGAGACGGGCGATGAGGGTCTTGTCGGCGGTTGCCATGATCTCGTTGCCAACGAGGATGAGGGAGATGTCTGTGGCAGGGTAGAAGGGGGCGACGTGGGCGGCGACCCATGCGCGGGCGGAGGAGGGGTTGGCCAGGGCGGGGATGTCACCGTTGGGGGCGGTGATCATGAGGGAGATGCCGGTACCTGCGAAGGCGCGGATGAAGTCGGGGTTGCAGTCGAAGAGCTTGACGCGGTCGATGAAGGTGCGGTCCTTGAGGAAGGCCGCCACCTTGGCCGGCGGCGGCAGGTTGTCGGCGAGCGCGCCGTAGTTGACGCCGATGGAGAGAGCCGTGGCGGAGGAGAGGAGGCAGAGAGCTGAAGCGAGGAGGAGGATGGGGAGTGATTTGGCCGGCGTTGGTGGCGCCATTGTCGGGGCTACTGCACCGGGGAAGCGGGAGCGGACGGGAATGTATTTATTCTCCGAAGATGGCAGCCGCGTTTCACTACGGGGCAGTTTTCTATTAGCTCACGCGGTGGAAGTCTTCACGCGTTGGGTCCCGAGTGACGGCGAAAAAGACGCTGCGTTCTGACCGTCGGATTAAAATGATTTTAGGCTCCCTTGATAAATTATTTAATTAGTGTTTATATATTTTTTAAAACTTTTTTAGAGTATTAAACAAACAACCACTAATTTTATTACGAATTTAAGAAAAATTATCTAATTTATCATTATCAATAAGAAATCACTCGTTTCATATCACAAATTTATAAAAAATTATAATGATTAAAATATTAAAAAATATTTTATTTTTAATTTAATTTTATTAATATAAAATATAAAATTATTTTTATTCGATTTTATTTCGGACAATTATTTTTTAATTATCAGACAATTAATATGAAAAAATTAGATTTTAAATTGTTAGTTTTTAAAAAGTCAAATAATCTATTTTTTTTTATAAAAACTAAAGTAAGATAGTTTATTCTTTATACTCATTTATAAGTGGAGTTTTTTTTATAAAGAATCAGTTATCCGATTTTATAAATTTAAAAATTAAAAATATAATTTTGTTAGACCTGTTTCTCGATAATTAAAAAATAATTATTCAAAATAAAAAATAAATAAAATAATTTAATTTTTTTATATTAATCAAATTAAATTATTTTTTATATTTTACTCGAGATAATTTTTTTTGTAAATTTACAATATAAAACTAGTGATTTTTTTAAATTAGATAGTTTTTTATAAATTTACAAGTGATTGTTCGTTAAAAACTTAATTTTTTTATGGGATAATTATCTATAATTCCTGTAATTAGCCTTAATTACCTACAACTCTCCTAATTTCCCGAATTACCCATACTCTCTTGATTGTTATTTAATCAAAATTTTTTCAAAAAATTTTGATTTTACCCTCGGTTATTTTTACAATTGAACCCTTAAAAACTTATTTTTTATTATTTAACATCCCGAAATTTCGGATTTTTGTAAATAACACTCCGAAATTATTTCGATTTACAGAAAGTCACCGAAATTATTGCGACGGCGGTGAGGATGGTCGCGTGTGGGCGGCGATGCCGGAGGTTGATGGCGGGAGCGGAGGCCGAGGTCGGCGCGCCGGCACGTGGGTGCAGACAACCAAGGTTGAGGCTATCTACGCCCGCGTGCCGGGGACGGAGGCAGAGATCGACGCACCAGCATGTGGGCACAGATGGCTTTAGCATGTGGGACGGAGGCTGAGGACACGTGGGCGCGGACGGCCAAGGCTGAGGCCGTTCGCCGCCGCGTGCCAGCGTGCCGACTCGCCGGTCTCAACCTCAGTCACAATCAGAAAGTGTAGATAAATATTTTGAGAAAATGGTAGTGTGGGTAATTCCGGAAATTACAGGATTATATGTAATTAAGGTTAATTACAGGGATTATAAGTAATTATTTCTTTTTTTAATTAAATTTGTACTCCTTAAAAAAAAAATTTCCTCTATATTTCTAAAATCAAAATAATACTTTTTTTTTTCTGATAGAAAAACTTTAAGATGATAAAAATAAATTTTTATATAATTAAGCTAACCCTTTTGAGAGCTCATTTATCGCTGCAAGGATCGCAGCTGCGGTTGGATCCGCACTTGCATCCGCCATTCTCATCTCCAGCAGCCGCCTCAAACCCCTCGAATCCTCAGCAAACATCACCGTTTCCGAATTTATTCTTCGAGTTCGCACTCCTTGTTTTCCATGTTTTTGTTCTTCAATTATAATGATAATAATAGGAAGGATTAAGGTGCAGATCCCTTCTGAGGTGCAGCGTAGATGACTATGGTGGCAGTGGTTGTGGTGCTCTTCTCCTCTGCCAAGTTGGGATACATCTTCTATCTGCATCAAGATGGAAAGAAGGACAATGCACGACACAAAGGAATGATTTTTTCTGTGTGTACCCTCCTCCACATCTACTGCCGCATTTGCAGCCAGAGCCGCAACCCCAGTTTCCTCCACAGCAAGACGTTTATGTGGAGTTGCTAGCCAATCAAGACCTCAAAACCAAAGCAGTGAGCACGAGGATCAAGGATTCGCAAGGGCCTCTGTTTATAGAGATGGAGAGGCTCTTATTGATCATCCACCCGTACAGAATACGATACGTTGATCGACTTGCGGCATATAAATCTGTGCAGTATCTGTCGATGTCTCTTTATCTTGAAAGTGGGAATTTTGCTCTTTAGTTATTTTCCTTCATCTTACACCATTGGAAGTTCCCATTCAGAAATTCTTTTACTGTAGGCTATGACGAAGATAATCCAATCGAATATCTTCTGGTCGAGAACAGCATAGACATTAAAACATCCAGAAAGAACAGATACAAGAGGAAGAGAGAGATCGGCCGACGTAGAAACCAGTGCCACAATTATAGGATGATCATGCACCAGCTCCTACTCGAGCTTTATTTCTGAGCACAAGCATACATATGCAGATACATAGTAGGTTATAACACATACTCTTTCGCCCTTGAAGAGGTCATGAGACTTCATTTGCAGCTGCAGGGATCGCAGGTGCAGTTCGATCCGCACTTGCAGCCGCCATTCTCAGCTCCAGCAGCCACCTCAAACTCCTCAAATCCACTGCAAAACATTCACCATTTCAGAACTTCTCCGAGTTCGTATCCTGATCTGAAGCAAGAACATTAAATGGTGATTATGGAGTAAATCAGACTCAAGTGTGGGAATCGGGAACGGACCCCTTCTGGGGTGCAACACCAACAATCATGGTGGCAGTGGTGGTTCTCTTCTCCTCGGCCAAGCTCGGATACATCATCTTACATCTGCAATCAAATGAAAAAGAAACAAAAACTCCATTTTTACACAATCACTGCAACCAAGAAACAGAAAAGAAATCTTTTTTCGCGAAACGAAATCATGTTTAGTAGAATCCATGTATGATTTCTGAATACCCTCCGCAGCCGCTGCCGCACTTGCAGCTAGAGCCGCAGCCGCAGTTTCCTCCACAGCAGGACATTTTTATCTCAGAAGAGTTTGCTGATAAACCAAGAACTAGAAACCGAAGCAGTGAGCACGGGCATGAAGGCGAGGCAAGAGCCCCATATTTATAAAGGAGGAGAGCTGCGTATCCACCACCCACTTGTCAGAATCCGACAAGCTTTGTCGGCCGTGTCGTGTTGTTCAATGCAATCCAGCAAATGAAATCATGCGCATCTCTGTCAATCCAGAGATGAGAAGCTCCGTTTCATTGCAGTGATTCTAATTCAACTGTAAATCCAAAGACGAAAAGAGATTTTTATTGGTTTGAACCTCGATCATTTTCATTACGGAATCACCGCCATTTTGGCTGCAGTTATAATAATTAAAAATACAATTGATTAGAAAAACATTAAAAGTTTTTTTTTTTTCTGAGTTTGAGGAAAAATAAAAATTGAAAAAGATCATGACGCCCACCGTGGGGCTCGAACCCACGACCACAAGGTTAAGAGCCTTGCGCTCTACCGGCTGAGCTAGACGGGCTTGCATGAACTAAAAATAATATTAAATATATAACCTTTAACCACAAAATTGCAGGTTAGATTACATTATCATTATAATAATTCTACCCTTAAAAGAGTTCGTGCGTCCTCTCCCGTATCATCAATCTCGCATGGCAATGCTGCCCTGCTGCTAGTCTTCTTGCACCAGCGCCTGGGATGGGGAAGGACTCAACACCGCCCAAGGCATCGGAGACCGAGGTTGTGGTCCATCCTCCAGGCCAGAAACAGCCGGCTTCTCGTCCTTGCCCGTCCAAGAAATGGTCTCCATGGCTGGTTCCTTCGTTTGTCCTCGCAAACGTGGTCGTTTTGTGATAATGTCATCCTTATTGACGTGTCAGTGTCATTCTCATAATTTCAGCCAACGTACTGGAGGAATCGTTCACTTGTTCTGACCTTCTCCTCTCGGGTTTACGTCTCCGTTCACCTGCTCATCTGCCCATTCTTTCGTCCTTCGTCCTCCTCCTCCTATTAATCTCTCCTCTCAAACCCTAACCTAAATCTCGCCTCAAATGTCGCCGCCCTTCTCCCCGGTGGCGATCCGAGCGGCGCTGCTCCGTTGCCGCCGCGTCTCGCCTACGCCGTGGCGTGGACGGCGCTCCTCGCGGTGACGGTGGGGGTGGCTTCGCTTGCGCCCGAGATCGCGTTCTTGTGGTCGGCGAGACACTCGCGAGCGTGGGGGGAAGGCGCGGTGAGGATCCAGCTTGAAGGGCCGCGGTGGGAGGCGGCATGCGTGCCGGCGGAGCTTTTCGGGCGGTCGTGGCTCGACCTGGTGGTATCGCCGGTTTTCGCGGCGGTCGTGGTCGCAGGATCCGCGTGCTTCGTGCGTGCCGTCGGGTTGTGGGAGGCCGAGGAGGAGTCGGCCGCCTGATTCCTGATTGGCAAGTGCCAGCCGTTGGATTGTACATGGGCTGATGGGCTGATCCGACATAGTCTGTTATAAGTTTACAGTATTCATACTGTATTTAATATAATTTATATGTCGGATTATATTTGGTGTCCCAACTCTTAGTTTGCAGGTCATCCCCCTCTTCTCCTCCTCCTCCAACTCTCCAATGCCTAATATCCTTCCCTGAGTCTCCAGATCCAGATCGCCATGGCGGCGGCGACGCGGCGGCTTCCAGAGATGCAGGCGCAGCCGGGAAACAGGACCTGCGTGGACTGCTCCCGGAGGAACCCGCAGTGGGCCTCCCTCTCCTACGGCGTCTTATGTGCCTCGAGTGCTCCAGCAAGCACCGTGGTCTCCGCGTCCACTTCAGCTTCGTCCGCTCCGTTACCATGGACTCCTGGTCCGAGATCCAGCTCAAGAAGATGGAGGACGGCGGCAACGACCGCCTCAACTCCTTCCTCTCTGATTACGGGATCCGCAAAGAGACCGACACCGTCACCAAGTACAACACCAACGCTGCCGGCTTCTATGGGGATCGCATCCAGGCCCTCGCCGATGGCCGGTCGCGGAATGACCCGCCCGTCGTCAAAGAAACCCTCAAAACCGCCAGCGGCGGAGCCGGCCGCAGCAACCCGCCGACGAAACCAAAATCGGGGAATAGCGGGGACCGGGATAGCTGGGACAGCGACGACTTCCGGCCTTCGGGAAACATAAGGAGAAACCAGACGGCGGGGGATTTGAAGACGGCGGGTGGCTACCAGACGTCGAGATCCAAATCGTCGGAGGATGTCACCAGGTCGCAACTTGAGGCGTCGACGGCAAACAAGGAAAGCTTTTTTGCGAAGAAGATGGCGGAGAATCGGCTGAGGGATTGCCGCCTAATCGGGGTGGAAAGTACGTCGGTTTCGGATCGACCCCTCCACCACGCCGGAATAGTTCGGAGGGGGGGCATGCTCTCTGTTGTTTTTCAGGTAACGACACTACGCTTGTTCTTCCTTTGCTTTATCAGAATTTTCATGTCGCCAGCAAAATGATATTTGTTTTGAGCACCAATTCTTATTAAATCTAGAAACCTTTTGGATGTGCTATTTTGAGAGAAAAATTGTTTGCTGTGTTGTTTTCAACATGTGTTGTCGATTCGAAGCCATACCTGGATTCAATTATTCTTTTTATTCATCCAAATAGCACAATATTATTAAGTGTGGTCCTGTGTGGATATGCATTATGTTCTGAACATGTATTTTGGGTAGATTGGTTGTCAAACATTTTGGTAAGAACATCTTTGCTATTGCCACAGTGACTTGAGCAACTTTTTGATATGCCTATCAAATTCATACATTATGCATTTTGTTCACAGACTTCATTTCCTCAAACAATTCTCTCTTATTTACTTTCATTTACAACAGAACCCAATCTTGAGTTTCTTGTAGAAATAAAATGACTATAGTGGAATTGGAAGGGTCTGCTTTGTTGTTTATTTATTTTTTCAGTTGCATCTTCAGTATTTTTCTTTTGAAAGTTAATTATTAGGATCTTAGTCTGCCTTATAAACAGAAGATTGATGACTTCTTGGCCATTAAATTATTGAAGTTGTTAGAAGTTCATTAGATGTACTTTGTGTTTCCTATATTAGATTGTATAATTTTTTCTGGAAAATTCTCAGTTGTCTTTTTACTATAAGCAAAAGGAGCTTCTATGATATGGACTTACCTTTGTTACTCCAACATTCTCAAGGGAGTGAAATTTACATAGTTTTCTGAACCAATAGTGTGTACAATGATGATTTTTAATCTAGTACAAGAGGTCTGCCATTCTTGTTAATGGCTAGGAGAGGTGCTCTGTTGTAATAGATCAACCATTGTGGTTTTCTCTTGGCTAACCTTTTCTTTGGATTGTTGAACCATCAAAATTCTCAAGATCACTGGGCTTGTCTAATCATCATCGCTAAGTATGTTGTTTCTAACTGACAAGTAGGTGGTAGCTTCCTAAGGTCTACTATTCATTTTCTCGATGTCATCTCCAACAGTATTTAATTTGGAATAGCAACATGGGCTATTTCATATTGGAATATTTAACCTTAGTACCTGTTGCATCTGTAGGGATTTGGAAGATTATCTGTGGTTTCTGCTTCAGCTGTGCAGTCTCCAGCCAACGTTGTCCATGCAGGCACCAAGGAACTGTAGTTCAAAAGGTGCTCTTTATGTTCAATAATACTTTTACCTATATCAAACTACAAATCTTTATTAACCTCCGTCCATGGCTAGGTGATGTTCAACTTATGGTAATTAAGAACATCTTCCATGCTATTTGATCATGTTTCTAATGCCATTCAGCTGATCCAGGCAATTCAACAGTAATCATGAGGTCATATTTGCATCTATTAGACAGGATCTTTGCAAAGCTCAAAAAAAATCATGCATTACATATTTGACAGTTAAATATAAAGAAACGTGATTTTTCAGTTGCAGTGATAGTTGATAATCATTTGTAAGTATGATCTTGTTTTCTTTTATTAGGTTTGCCAATGGTGATGTAGCTATTCGTCATATGTGGATATCACTGTCAGATACAATCCCATAACTATGCCGTAAGAGTTCTTCATTTCTAAAATTAGCTCCTTACAAGGTTAGAAATTTTCAATTTAAATGGTTCCACACATAAAAATATGTAGGATTTTTGCATGTTTTATTCTACCTGAAAAAAAAAGTTGGTGGGTGATGTCCTGAGCATTTCCTCTGCTATTTGAAGATGTCCTAGGAACTTAACAAAGCTGTTTGATTAGCGGTTATCATAGTAGAATTATGGAACAACTGCTCTGTAAATGCCACCAGTTCCATGTTGCCAAAAATGCTACTGCCCTACTATTAAAATTCAAGCGATGGACAGTGGGTACGATTACAAAGTGAATGAAACAGTTAATTTGGGCAAAGAACATGGGGAATCATGAAAGGAGTCATGGCAATGGCGACACAGAAGGTTGAGGAATACGCTGAGGACGGTGTTGGATGGAGCAGTGATGATTGGCAACTGAATAACGACGATCAGAAAGGCAGTATCCAGAACTTGGGCAGGAGGGTGCACACAGGGTTGACAATTCATCAAGCAAACGCAAGCATTTTACTAGTTCATGGGATGACTGATGGGAAGAACAAGGGAAATCCTAGGAAAAAGCAGAAAGTGTAGATGGTCGGGCAGATTGAGATGATCCCAATGTGGCGATTCCAAGGTCCATGGCTCATTCATTTATATTTTTCTGATTTTGTTGTAGAGAATATGGGTTATTTCAAACAAATGAAGGCTATGGGGTCATTTATTTGCCCCATTTATATGCACACGAAGCACTGCATATTGTACATCAAGATACAAGTCATACAGGCGCAGTGCGGAGAACTGGAGAATGAATGCCGTTGTGTTGCTGAATCACAAGAAATGAACAGACAATGCTGTGTTCCTGGGAAGCAAGGATGCTTCTGAGTACTCCAAGCTCTGTGTTCTCAGCCGAGAAATGGTCTCCCCGCAGCAAGGACTCCGCCATCGATGAAGACGGCCTTCTTCCTATCACAACCAGGTCAAACTCTCCACTCTTTCCGATGAGCAACACACCTTGGATGATATCCTTCGGTTCTATCACTCTCGTTTCCTCATACGCTGCACGCCCTTCGCTCCGCCTCTTGAACTCCTCCAATGTTTCTTCATCCTTTTTCTGTCAATCAAGATAAACACTATTAATTGCTGGACGTTTGAGACAGTCGAGTTCCAGTAGACGCTCAGACAGAGCGACTGTCTTCGACTACGTTCAGCACAATACAATCAGATAATTAATTATTACCTTCTCTGTTTCTTCATCTTGATTTAAGCTCGAGCCATCTTCTTCGATGAACCTCTTTACAGAAAGCCTGACTCTGGGGTTGCTCATCATCACCTCTCCGATCTCAAGCGCTTCTCCGTCGTCCGGCCCACCAAAGCACACCACGCAAACGCTGGTGGGCCTCCTTTCCTGGGCTGACCGCAAACCCTCGGCCCACGAGCAAGCCCACGGAGCAGGGCGCACGTGCGAGCACCCGCTCGCAGACCTGACTCCACGCCGGCCCTGCGTCCGCCATAAACGGCACGATCACCAGCCCCACCCTCTTCTCCTCGGCCACGTGGCACACGTCCTCGTGCATGGTGGCCAGGGCCGAAATGGCCGTCACGGCCCGGACTTTGGCCCGGCTCGTCTTCTCGTAGACCCGGAACGTTCCCATCGCGTCCTCCTCCGCCCTGGACATGTCCCGCGCAGGCCACCCCTTCCGCCGCGAACGCAGCGCCGTGAAGATCGACGATGGCCGCTCCGTCAGCTCCACCAGCCGCAACACATACAACTTCATCCTTTCCTTCTCCGCCCTTCCTCCTCCTCCTCCGATCATGTCCACCACGTTAATCGCCGCTGTCCCATTCCCGGGACTCTGCAAGCATACCATGAGCTTGAGGTTCTTCCTGTGCTTCACCGTTGAAGAAGAAGAAGGTGGTGACTGGGAGAAGCTTGAATTTCTGTTCTCTTTGCTTCTATATATGGCCGCGACGGCCGGGGTGGTGATGAAGGTAGAGAAGAGCGCCATCAGGACCATAATAGCGAAGGTCTTGTCGTTGAGGACCTTCTTCTCCCTGCCAATGTTGAGGACTATGAGCTCGACAAGGCCTTTCGTCCCCATCAGCACGCCCAGCGTCGCCGCGTCCCGCGTTGGGGTCTCGCTGCACACCGCCACCACGAAGGTTCCCACGAGCTTGCCGAGGCACGCCGTCGCAGTGACGACGGCGAGCGCTCCCCATGCCTGAACTCCCTGTATGGTGGCGATGTCGGTCTTGAGGCCGCTCGCGGCGAAGTAGAGTGGCAGCATCAGCCCCGTCACGAAGTCTTCTATTCTCTCGAACAGCTTTCCAGCGAAGCTCCCGTGTTTTGGAATTGTAAGACCAAAGACGAATGCGCCGAAGATGGAGTGTATGCCGATGAAGTCCGTCAAGAAGCCGGAGACAAGCACGCCGGCGAGCGTCAAGTAGATGGAAGCCTCGCTGATGGCGCGGTTCTCCTGCGATGACCGGCGGGCGACGGCTGCCATCACCTGACGGACTGCTATCATCATGAAGGCCACAAACGAGACGCCGGAGAGCAGGATCCAGATCGAGAGGAAAGGATTGCGGTGGTGGCCCTCGCCCCCGGAGAGGGAGATGGCGAGAGCCAGAAGAGCCCATGCAGCCAGGTCGTTGAAGGCGGCGGCCGCCATGGCGGTCTCGCCGACTGTGGTGGTCAGCATCTTGAGCTCCGCTAGGATGCGGGCCAGGACAGGGAAGGCAGTGATGGAGAGGGCAACGCCGATGAAAACAAGGAATGTTAAGAATGGAGTGTCATCCTGGGACGAAGAGGCGGTCCTGCGGAGGAGGAAGACAACACCCACGCCGGAGACGAAGGGGAGGAGAATGCCCGCGGCAGCAATTCCGAAGGCCTTCCTGCTCCTGCGGCGGATGGATTCGAGATCGAGCTCCAGGCCGACGAGGAAGACAAAGAAGACAAGGCCCATGCTGGAGAGGGATTCGAAGATCGGCGAGCTCCACTGGGGGAAGACTGCGTCGAGATATGTTTTGCAGCGGCCGAATGCTGAAGGCCCCAGCAGAATACCGCCCTGTTTAAAACAGAATAAGTAAGAAGACGAACCGGAAGTGGAGCAGCTGAAGCTGTTACAGGATTTCTAAACTCACGATGAAACGTAATTACAGGGAAAAATATAAGAATTAAATTAAAACAAATGGGTGATCAGCCTTGCTACGATACCATGTCAAGTTCGGCACGAAAAGGTTGTATATTCATTCATTAGGATATGTATTAAATGTAGAATATTGTTTTCCTATGGAGCAGTTGGGGGTTCGCTGGAGATACCAAAATCTCGGCGACGACTTTGGGCTGGCGCAGTGGCTTCAGGATTAGGCCGAGCGCTCGGCTGAGCAGGAGGACCAATGTTATTTGGACGACAAGAAGTGGAAATGAATACTCGAGTGGGTTATCATGCTGCCAGATACCGTTGGACGAGATTTTGATGGCAGAGGTGCCGTTTGCTGCATTGGCCATGGAGACTGCGAGAAGCCTTGAGCTCTTTGCTGAGTGATGGAAGCTGTAGAGTAGAATTTATAGAAAGAAACAGATCAAATCTCTGGACGAATAATGAATAAGATAAGAGAGGCAGGCGCATATTGGAACGCTCACTGTAATTGCTTTATTCGGCTGATTAGGATATTATTTCATGATGATAATTAACTTGCACTAAGAGCGATCATTCTTTGGCCAATGGACAATGGTAAATATTCGCGGAGGCAAGCTAGGGTTCCATCATTCCAAAGGCATATATTGTGGCACAGCAAGTGGCACGTCCAAATTGGGGATGGGTGCGATAAGGTTAGTGGAGCTCTTTTTCAGGTGGTGAAAGATACTTGTCATGTTCGGTGGACTAGACGCGCATAAGAGAGCTGGCGGCTGCAGATTCTTCCAGTCTACTCAGAAGAAAAGACTCCACGAGCTGCGGAACAGAGACCAAAAAGGCGCTAAGCATTGGCTACTTGTTCGTCAACCTGCAGGTCGTAGCAAAGCCATTCGACAATAAACAGACACAAGGCACCTCAAGAGTGCCCTACATTCTATAGACTCGTTGTAAAAGCCAAGCATTCGGAAGAATATATGAACTGAAATTGATCCCACAAACTGCAGGAGACCAGAAGGAGCGCATGAGCTACCTGTTAAACTGCGCGCTTCACACCATGTTCAAGAATAAAGATGTGAGAAGCCTACAAATCACTGTAAAAGCTAAGCATCTAGGAAAAATAATTCAAATCCATTTATGTAGTGAATTTGGTAAACACCTGATAGAATGGCTAGGGTAAGAAACCAACAGCATGCTGAGATCGACAACAGCCATCATATCAGTGTGGTTAAGCACCAAGAAAGAAATTAACCCACACCGGTAAATCATAGTCCAGAAATTGAACTACATGCTGGCATCTGACTGTAGCTCATAAAGTTCATACCCAGCAACCGAAGCATGCAAGCGCAAAATGATTCAATATAGCCCATGGATCCATCTGATGACAACATGGTAAATTCCACTAGAATATCAATTTTTTACAGAATTCTACCAAAATAAGTTTTTACAGACAGAAAACAAAGGATACATCGTCAGCTATACCATAAGAAAAAACTGGTGACAACCTGAAAAATTGTTGGCTAGCAACAAAATGGTCTCCCAGACACAAATCTACAAGTTAGCCTTGTCCCATTTACATCTAAATCTAACGAATAGATTCCTTTGCTCAATCTTGTAAGAAGTTAGCACTCATCCTGTCTCAATTCCCTAAACTTGCCCCTACAGATACTGCCATATACGTCTCATAACGACACAGTTAATATTAGGCCAGAGCAGTAAACAAGGAAATCTCCCAATCTTCTACTCCACATCACGGAAAGAAGTTATTCTCTCAAAACAAGGTGCAGATTGCCATCATCCCATAAAACTGAAGCTATTCCGAAGCCTGTTCAAGATTGATGCCTCTTTCTCTCGCAAGCCTCACAGTTAGATTCACATTTTCTGTCTTTCTAGAGGTATCCAGATATGACTGCCACAATTGCAGAGAGAAAGGATATACTGAGACAGCCGCCTGATGGAACCACTCAGCAATACCTAAAATTTCAAAACTTTTCAAAACATTTGCAGCCTCAAGCCATATGCATTCTGGGGCTGTAGGGACTGCCTGGAATATGGAATTAACCAAAAGAGTGATTGCCCAAAACACTATTGCATCAGATGCTACTCCCATGCAACTGAACATTTTGCTGGTTAATTTGCACACTGACAAAGCCAAAGGATAGTTGGCCAATGCAATTTCCATTAATGGTTCAACAAAGTCGACCAAATCCTTTGGCCTCTCAAACTCTGGAAGAAGTGATGGACCATAACATGCTTCCAAAACTGAATTGACTAGACAAAAATCCATGGTAACCGGACCAAGGAGTCTGTCAATAAGTTGTCTAATTCTTGGTTTCTTGATGTTTTGGTAGTATCTTCTTGATAGAGGTTGCAGGTTGAGGTGAGAGCAGCAACCACCAAGGTAGCCTTTCAGCAAACCCACTAAAAGACCTGGTCCCTTTGAATCTCTTTGCTCATTGAAGGAAACAGATGCAGCATGTTCTCTCACACAATGTTTGAAGTCCTCAGGACTCGCCAGTTTCAATGCTTTATCTATCGTTGCAAGAGCTTCTTCACGGCTCTTCTGCAGTATTTTATGAAGTGAAAGATTAAGGAGCCTAAAGATATCATCTCTTGTGGTGGAATTTTTTACACGCGGACGAAATTCAACTGCATCACTGTTGTCACCCTCAACATCCCTAGCACATGAATCCTGTTTAACATTATAAAAATCCTGATACCAACAGGTCATCAGCTTCTCTGCAAAGTCAACCCTTCCCTCCTTCAAAGCAAATTCAGCATACTGGTTCCAGAGGCATTGGATACCTGGAACTTCTTTCGGCCAAGTTCTGATTGCCTCTTCAAAACCACCAGAAACAGATCCTTTAAAATTCTCTTGCAACCGAGCTGACATCAAGGCAAGTTCAATGCAGTCAGGGTACATCTTTATGTACTTCGCCAATAACTCAGCAAAAGAGTGAAACCCCTCAAGTGTTGCTACACATCTAAGATGGCAAACAGCTAGAAAGTGCACTGGTCTCGGATTTGTTGGCCCCTTGTTGCAAGAGTTGTCATCAATGTTAAGAGTCACCTTGTCAACAGCAAATCTCATGATTTCTAAAGCAAGGTCTTTTTCATCATTAGCAACTTGAGCGCAAGGCCACTCATATCCGAACATTAGTTCTTTCTCAAACTGAAACTGCTGTACAACCACTTCAGGAAGCCTCCTGTAAATATTCAGGTAAACGCAGCAAAACCAAAATATACATCTATCAGATATTGTCAATTGTGAGTATACATCCAAGAGCATTGTATCAGTGGGGCTATTACTTGCCCTCACAAATTCAATGATTTGGCAGATAGCCTTGTCCAGATTGCCCGACATGCATAGGAAGTCAAGCATCTGGAGGAAAAGGTCTAAGATGCATGCACTAACATACTTTCTGCGCTTGTCAGAGGCATCAACTTTGTGGCAGAAAGTATCCAATGCATTGATATATGCTTCCAATCGATTGCTAAGCAGAGTCCTGCTGTTTATGTACATAAGCCACAACTCGTAAGAATGTTTGTTGAGTTGCACCTAGAGAGTAAAAGGAAACAGTGTCACAAGCGACTACCATCAAGCTAGTATTAAGGTTCATTGCTCAACAAAATAGTAAATTAGAGTATAAAATCAAAGATAAAGCTTTGTGCGCTTGGATACAGATTTGCACGATACAGGGGCACGAGTCAACAGAAGGAATAAACATAGTGAAAAAAAATACCAAGCAAAATGTGCATTACCTAGCAAGGTTATCGTCTGATGAAGTAGACTAGTAACATAACTGGAGAGAAGACATGGATCATATGCAAAGAAAAAAAAAATCCATGGAAACATTCTTGAAGTTTGATAGAAAATCAACAGCAAGTATATTTATTTGCACAAATGATGTTGAAAAATAACAATGCTACTATGCATAAGACACTATCAGCCACAGAGAATACCATCTAGTTTAACTCAATCCACAATGTATTAGACAATGAAAAACAGAAAAGGAACCGTCTGTAATTTTGCTATGCAGCCCTTGTTGAAATGTACACAGAAATTTGGTGCCTTGCCATACAGCAGATAGGATCATATGTTAACTTTAATAGTGACGAGTATAAGAAATGCATCCAGCAGATCACAAATTCAGAACACGGGATCCACATTGCTCTTACAGTTGATAAATTTTTTTATAAGATCTATTAGAGTTGGCAACGGCACATGAGACAATTACTACATTCAAAAATCTCTAACATTTTTTTAGCCCCAGAACAACCCACTATCCAAGGTGTATGTCATATCAGATATCAGGACACCTTTCAAGGAAACTTCAAAACAAAAAACCAAGTTCACGTGGCCTTTCATTATTCTCCAATAATATTCCAGCAATAGATAACCACTTCTTGTACAAATAAAACTAGACTTTATATTTTTACTTCAAATTCAGGTCAAATACAAATAGATTCTTACGAAGTTCAACAACTGCATGAATATGATTCTAACTAGAATGCAAGAGTGCATTTCCTTATGGCTAAAGTTTGGAAGGTTGATGTGTTCGATGCTTTAGAATGCTTTGGCACTCAAGACTTGCTCCCCTGTCATAATATTTTCTTCATAATCAACTACACATCATTCAAAACAACAGCTAGGCTCTGACCAATCAAATGCCTCAGAGGCCTAAAAAGACCACATACTTGAACAACAGAAACCACTGGCAAGAGAAACTCAGCAATACCAGACACCATAGGCACCTGTGATTAGAAATTTCTATCAGAAGATAGTACTGTATGAAGGCTAACAATTAGCAAGAGGGTTCATATTGATAATCACCTCTCACCAATAACATTATTTAATTTCTCAGTAGAGCAAATATAACCCTATGTCTTTTCAAGCTTTCTTCGTCAACTGATAATGCAGATTGGATTTGTGATAGAAGACAGTCATCAGGTAAAGCAAACTATACGTATTGTATTCAATGACTTCTAGTAGAACATCATTTTATGATTCAAGTAATATATCTAAGTTATACCTTCTACAAAGGTGCAAAAAATAACTATGAATTGGTTGTTGCTGGTGAGTTTGCCATGGCCCAAGCCTTGCCTCTAGATAAGTCAGGTTTGCCTGCTTGTAAGTTTAATCAAGCAGCAGACAAACTTTGCAGCTCATTCCAAATACTTAATTATCCTATGCAGTTGCCAGTGTTTGTATAAGAACCATAAAGTTTCCTAAACTAGATAACCTAAAATGGCATAAGGTTGAATATGTATCCCATGGGACGAATTTTGTCCATCATCCACAAAATATAAGTCCAACATACTCTACATTGGTAAATATGATGTTCAAGAAGTTAACATAGAAATAAATGAGAAAGCTGAATACCGAATGAAAGAACATGTCATCATTTTCTAAGAATTTCTCCTTGCTGTTGTAAATGTGCAAATATACAACCCAGAGGACCACCGAGTTGGGAGAAGCCTCAATAGCTCGTGACAATAACATCAGGGCCTGTAAACAATTCAGATAACAGAACTGATAAGCTACGCTGAGACATTCATCATAAGAGAACTCTTCTTTGCCAGATAGGAAGCATCATGAAAACATGAAGACACAAGACAGTGAAGTCCTGCAAACTGCAGAAAATTCCTACGAAACATGACATGGATATTAAATCTTCTAAAACAACTGAAACAACGAAAGCAACATAAGTTGATAAACCATTAGCAATGTTTCAGAGCTACATGTATTACCTTCTTGCGATTTGCTTTGTAGAATTTCCCTTCAAAGAGATCAAGTGCCAACTCCAGAGACTGCTCAGAGTCAGTCAATCCTTGCATGGCCTGCCTCTACAATAGGAGAAGCAAGACAACAAGTTAGCTGAAATCAGTTCCATAAAACAGTAGGTCTGCAAAAAATAACAAACTTGCAAAAGGCAGAATGGATCACCATCAACCACTAGAATATGTCTCTTATTTATGTGTGGAAAAATGTATTTATCTACAGGACACATGCTAGATATAAAATCTCCAAAACCTAGCCAATGATCCAAACATACAAAACAGAAACACACAAGAATATCTGCGCACTTCCCTGCCTACATGTTCAGGTTAGCTTAAACAAAACTTCAGTCCATCTTATGTGTGACAAAATGCAATAAGCAAACCTGAAAACTGAAATTTCTGAAGCTCAAACCACTTATGTGATCAATATGACATATTCCAGAAAATTAAATGGGAAAATCCAAAATTTTGTATATATCAAGAATTGTGTTCATTCACACATTTTGGTTTGAAAACATTATCCTACTAAACCATTTCAAAGAAGATTATTGGGAACTGGATTAATAGTCCTCACAAGCAAAACATAGCCATTAACCTAATTAAGAGAAATAATATTGTATCTAAGAAGCCAAATATTACGAGTGCCATCTACACTTGCATACAAAGCACAGATCAACACTGCATGATATAAATCAAACTCTCTAAATAATGGCAAATATACCATACCAGCAAGCCATCTGGACATTGAAAGTAGAAAGTTGGCCGGTTCCAATTGGTATCATCTGCAACATGACCATCACCAGATTTTAAACCTGGTGCATCTGAAGGAAGAATTCTTCCAATACAAAAGGGGAAGGGAGAGGAAATAGAAAATCCCCTTTGCCAGTACTGCCAAACGCTGAGGGCCAAAATGGACCGAGGCAAATGTGACTCAGCTTTCAAAACATAAAATCCAATTTGATAAGTTGGAACCCTTAAATGATTTTTAACAGGACTATAATGAGAACCAAATGAAACAGCAGATTTTTCAACAGTTGATGACTGACCAACGGAACCATCTGCAGCAGTTAATGACAATAAATGAGTATTAAGCAATTAAACAGGTTTATTAAAGTTGAGAAGTTGGAACTTTTACACACCTAAACCAGATGCAGCTGGGTCATTAGACTGCTTTAAGTTTTTAAAATGCTGCCACAAGCATTTGTCGTCGTTACATCTCCCGCGAAGCTCAAACATGCAGAAGGGCCAGAAGGAATCAATTGTTGGGTCTCTTGTTTGGAAATCAAAGTCACCCTTCCTAGTCACTCTTTCACTGTACACTTGAGAACCCTTCTCAAGACCTAGCCAGTACTCAATAATGTCCCCTGGAGGAATATGCAACATGCAAGTCTTCTCTTTCCTAGTGGGTAATTCGTTACAGTACCCTGGAAATATAAGCTTTGCATGACTAGAGGTATTATGCAGAACTGGTGAAGGCAAGCAGAAAAAAGATACACAGGGTGGCCTGCAAGAGTCTTTCAAAAAGGAGCTGCTTTCTCCAAGATCACTAGCTATATGAGACTCCTTGTCAGTATGGCTGTCCCCATCAGACTGTCCACTGAAAGTGCCATTATTCTCATGAGGCAGACCATATCTTTGTGATGGGAAATGATCTCGGTTTACTCCAGGCCTTTCAGCACCTTAAAAATTGAGGTCAGCTCAGTAAGTACAAACAAATGAAAAACAATAGAAAATGGGGAGAAAAAAGGAGGAGAAGAAGAAGTACTGCCTTTGCAAACAAGGATACATAGCATCCAAAACATTGTTGCAAAACCTTGTAGTCAAATAACTCATAGTTTCACAAGAGTATAAGGTATGATATTAATTTTGACCATAAGGAAAATGGTTCAGAGCAACTATTTCAGTTCCCACTGAACAATTTGCACAACATGCAATTTTTTAAAAAAACTATAATATAGGGGCCTGTTTGGATACCTCCAAATTTCATACGAATTGGGGGCTCCATAGGAGAAAATTCCTATGGAAGTGTCCCATGCCACTTTTTTAGAATCTCAAATTCCATTCAAGTCATGAGATTTGCAATGATTCCATAGGAAAAAAAAAAAGAGGTCCGGCCTTTTTTTCCTATGAAATAAAGCTTGCATGCAAACTCCTTCTGCTAATTAATTAATTCATTCCACCAACCATAGGATATTCTATAGGAAACGGGATGTCATGCAACAAATCTTATGAGAAAAAATTCCAACAGATTATTTTCCTACGCATCCAAACAAGCCCTGAGAGTTTAACTGTCAAAACCATTGCAGCACTAACCTTATGGAAGAGCAAAAGCAGCAGAAGTGGGTGAACTCAAGAAGAAAGCCAGTATAAATTTAAAATTTCTTTAAAACATGAGCCATGATATGAGTAAGCTTGACTAATCCAGCAATGTCTGATGTATAGTTGGAACTTACAACACCAATAATCCATTTTTCATGTCTTCTTGTTTTGTTCCCTGATATGTTGCCTTTTAAAATATGTTTATTTAATTATTTGTTTGTCTGTAATAAAGATATGAAAGGAAAAAATTAACTCCAGTAGCCCCAATTTCCATTAACTAAAAAGCAAAACAATGAGAAAAACAAAATTCACAGAGGGAGCAAAATGTACCAATTGGAAACTACAAAACGATAATGTGGCATGACAGTTATTTACGAGTTGCATATGGGAAGAGTTCTATGAAAATTTTCTATTTTTTCAGGGAATACCAGTGGGTGAAAACTACCTTGCAAATTTGATGTCTGCTTTTTCTTGCTGTCGAGCAAACTTGGCAGGAATGAAGCAGATGGCTTCCCATTTCCATCACTATTGTCATCTCCTACGTCAACGACATTCACTTTGGTTCCATCATTACTCTTGTATGACAATCTTGTACCTAATCGAGCTACTAGTTTGGACCTCAATGACGCTTCAAGGCGTTCAAAATCCTGTCTATGCTCAGTAGAAGACTCATCCACAGGCTTTCCTCTATCATCTTCTACACTAATGTCACATTCTAATCTTGATTCAACAAGTTCTTTCTCAAGAGGAAACCTCTGTTCATCATTATTGGAAGACATTATGAGATAATCGGCAGAAGTATCCAAACTAATTGAAGTATTGTTATCTTTAGGCACTGAGGGGCTCCCATTAGGTTTAAAGCATTGTTCAGACCCAAATTTAGGTATTTTACTCTGCACTTGAGATAAATCAACAAGAGGATAATCAGGATTTTGGGTGCTAGACCCATAGCCCAATTGACGCATGATCTGACAATCTGTCTGTGCATCTTGTCTGACAGTTGGTAACATATCAGACCCAGCAGCTTGAGGAAAATCCATCATAGTCTGTCTACAACTCTGACAACTTAACGGCCACATAGAGCCAGAAGCCTCCATCATTGTAGATCGGGCCTGAGCAGAAACTAATTCTCTCTTCCTGTATAAAAAGGTGCATCTTTCATTGGCATCTAACAAAGCTCTTTGCGCTTCACGATAAGCTTTTAGTGCACACCTTTCTCCAACCTCACACTTGCGCCTAAGCTCCTGTGCCTCTTCCAGCTCCTTGTCATACAACTCCTCTAACTCCATTAGAGATTGCAACTGCACATTTTCCTCTCTTGAGATATTGAGCTGTACAGAACAGTTTGCATTCCCAAAAATTAACTATTGTTAAAAGAAATTAGTGGAAAGCAAATTCCATAAGAAAAATTATGACAAAATTTTTAAGTTCATTGTTTCCCTACATACTGGATCAGGTACAGCATGCTTCTCCACAGCATTGATTGACATTGACAAGGGCATTTCATGGCCGATCTTAGCTGCTGTTAGTTGACTTCTCTCCGGCGCATACTTGTTTGTTGCATTGTCAAGAATAATGGGGGAAGAATGAATTTCTCTTGAGACATAGGAATGACCAGAACCTGGTAGCCTCTGTCAATGTGCAAGAAATAAAAGAGGTAGCAAACGATTAAATTACTGCCAAGTGGATGCCAGTAAGTAAAAAGAATGCAGCCTGATGAAGGATTCAAATTAGTATCACACATAGCACATTGTCAAGCTGAAACAGGTACAAAATGTTAGAGTACACTTGCCATATGTTGGATTCAACAATATAAGGAAAGACAATCTTAACTAATGAAAATGAATGAATAGGAGGAGGAGAAATTGGAAAATATATTCAAAGAAATGGACTAACATTACCCAATCGAGTGAAGAATAAAAGGTAAATATGTAAGAAAATAAGAACAGAAGAAGTTATAAGCTCAGCCCAAAAAAGTAAAATTGTAATCTGTTTTGGTAAAAAAACAATCTAGTTTATATTTTGCAGTTAAATTGGATTGCCTATTGGTTTTGCTTTGTTGCAATTGTCAAAAAGCCCTTTCAGATGGCATTTCATTGTTGATCACTGCAATGAGCAGTTTAAGAACATGTGTTGAATCGCACTACAGTTGAGCAGACAACTAATTCTACTGATGATACAGGATTTAAGGCCTGACAAACCTCTTCTTGGAAAATAGGGCCTCATAAATCTTTTTCTCACAAGAACCTCACAAACTTTTTTCTCAGGGAAAAAGATCTTCACTAAGAAAGATGAAACCAAAGAAGAAACAGTGACTTATAAGTGTTTGATTGATTGCATTCCCCCATAGAACAATTTAAAAAGAACGCCAATCCAGGAAAAAGCAATTAGGTTGTCATGGTCCTTTTCTGTCATAACAAAACATTGTCAAAACAAGTGGGCAATGGGAATATATTGTGTATCAGCTTTTGGGCCCCTTTCTATTTGCATATTTTGTTCCCTCATTTCCCTTGTTTAACCTTGCAGAGTGCTGGAGGGAAAAAGAGAATATTGGCTCTAGAAGATTGAATGCCCTGCAAATGCATTTTGCCCTCCAACTTCGCCGATAATATACAAACCATGGCAGGGCTAATGACAGTCTGTTTCCACAAACATGAACTAGCATTTTTACCAAAAAATATACAGATGTCCAATTGTTCATCCCAGAAGCAATGGTAAAGAACAGTATTAGCCCGCAAGTAAATAGGGTTTGGGCATGAACATGTTTCATGGTATGTGATTTACATATCTTAGAAATTTGATTTGCTGAACCAGAGTGAGCTACAATGCCATGCAGAGCTGGTCGAACTTTAGCAAAGGAATATCAGCATAGGAGTCAAACAGCATATCACAGACATAGACAATAGCCACTGCAGATACAACACCATGTGGACACAAAATCTAACATAGATTGAACAAGACAATTGATTTAGACAAAGTATGGAAACATAATTGCCTAAATTAACATGAATGTATACACCTTAGGCCTCAATAACATATAACACTAAACAATTTTAAGTCTCATAATGTACCAAGATAAATTTTTGACATAATCATATTCCCTAGAAAAGGAACAGTATCTTAACAATCATCTGAACTTATGTCTGTTGCACATGTGCAGTAAGCATTAGAGGTGACTATATCATTTCTTTTTAAGAAATGCATGTTGCTTATATCTTTGTATGCAAAAAAAAATTGCTTTTTTAATTGTTTTCACAGAAGATAGTGAAATATCACAAAGAAATAAACTAATATGGGATGCATTAAATACATACTGAATTTTTCTGAAGAATGTTTTCACTGCTTGGAGTACAATCCTCTCTGGCCGACATCATCTGACCCGGGCAAGGGCCCTTTGTTAACTTGCTGGAAGCCACTTGTAAAGCCCTATCATCGGATGGGCCATAATTGTAGGAAACTTCAGCAGAGAGTTTGCTATTGGTTTGTATCTTACAGGGCATTCCAAGGTTTCTAATGGTAGGTGTCAAACTACAGACAGGTGACAAGGAATCATTATCTTTTGCTCCATTATGAAGAGATTCCGTTGATATGCTAGCTCCTTGATCCTGCATATCCATCCTCAGGACTTGTCTACCCATATACTTGTCTCTTTCACTTCCATGGCAACTGACATTAATTTGGTCATTTTGGCAGCCACTAATCTTTCCAACTTCCTCAAGGACTTCATGATTAGAATGGTCAAAAGGATTTTGCACTTGAACTTGGCCCCCAGAAAGCTGAGTGCGAGCATGCCCATCAAGTTTTGTACGTTTTATAGCTTGCCCTTTCAGTGTAGATCTCATTGTATTAGAAGATCCAGGTAGACTAGCAGTCTGGGCATCTCGCTTTGTAAAACAAGATCCATGCTGATCATCATACAAACTTGGGAGAGATTCCTTGCTTTGAAATGCTGACTTAAGCTGAGTCCTCAGTTCATTTTCTCGCAGAGCAATTTGATGTCGTAAACTTTTCATTCTGTGATCTGCCAAATTTGCATTGTATTGTGATTCACTTTCTGGGCTTGCCGAACTTCTTTGAATGGTAGGACCTCTCTCCACTGAAGAAGAGCTCCAATGCTTCTCATTTCCTCCAATTGTTTTAGCATTAGTAGGAATAGATGCAACCTGCGCATGATCTTTCTTCTGAACGTGCTTTTCTCTGTTGTTTGCAGCATATTGCAGTCCCTCTGGTTGTGATTGTGGTGATGTGTTTGGCACTGTAGATTTCGCAGTAGCGCCTGCTTTTCCTTGGGACTTTTTTGGTCTGCAGTCCTCAGGGCCACTTTCACTGTCATCATCCGAGAAACTTATAACAAGATTGTCATTTGACCCTTTCTCAGGCCAACTGAATTTCCTCTTTTTGGCAGATTTATATGGTGCTGATTTTTTGTTAGACTGTTGACTGTAGTTCTGTGCCACTGGTTTCTGAAGCTGCTGCATGTTGTTTACTGTTGAACTATAGGTATGATAATCAATTACTGCTAAGAAAACACAAAAAAAAGCATGTCAAAGATCCATAAGTCAATAAAGCAAGAGTTCAGAACAAAAATTTAGTGATCCAAGTATCAGATGATTGAAATGCAAACATCGAGCAGCAATCATATTTGACACATAAAGGAAAACAACAAATAGAACAATTTTCAGGATATTCTTATAGCAATTAAATAGAAAAATGAAATTTTCAAGAAAGGTGACGACAAATTAATGTTGAAAAGAAAAGACAAACCAAAGACCAATATGACAGATTCAATCTCCTCAAAAATATCCTCAAGCATCCTTTCCCCATTTAACATAATATATCTGCTTGAGAAAGAACCATTCCATGAACAAGCAAAAGAAAGCAGAGGGAAAGGAAAATACTTTCCACATATATGGAAACAAACTCTTTACTGCAATCATCACCAGCCTCATTCATAAATATAAAATACTTATCCCAAATATGGCTTAGCTTGACAATTTTTACTTCATCATTCATCACTATAGAAGGACAAGTGTACATCGGAGTTCAGACATGACTTGTTATACTAGCGAGCCCCCTTTTATCTTCGCAGCATAGAAACAAACAACCTAGTGCTCTCAGTACAGCTGCTCCATAATTCTGATTGACAATCTTCCTGGACTTGTCCCACTCAACATAAGCAAAACAGTTCCCACAAACCTCTAGCTCATGCTTAGGTGTTATCTGATGCTTAAACACTCTGATGCACACACCACCCAATTAAGCATGTGGATCTGGTACCTATCTTCCCCCCTACGGAAGACTTTGCTCAACCCAGCTCACCATTTTATTCTCCTTGTTTTCATATAACCATGGCTTTCAGGAGTCTGTAGTCAACTCAGATATGCACGTGACACAGATACTTCGAGTGAGCAGCAAGTGTCTACGTAACCCTGCCCTCTGGCACATTATGAAATACAGAAGGAGAGAGCACAAAAAAGAAGTATGTGGGTTAAATTTATAAAAACATTAGTTTCTCCCCCTAAATATTTTGTCGTCAAGCATTAGTCCTGAACTAAAGCCCCCAAGTATCCAGATAAAACATAAACATGAAAGAACATGAAAATGACTATTTCATCAGAAAATGAAAATTAATAAATACCTTCTGTATTTGGACTTGGGCACATACATACCAGCTAGTGGACTTCTAGTAGGTGCTTTCAACCCAGAGCTGGGATTGGGCTCCACTGATGCCTTATTATCATGCGGAGCAGTAGAACAAGTAGCCAATCCCTCCAAACAAAAAGAATGAGATAAAATAAAATATAACAAATTGGCGTTATTACTCAATGCTAAAACATCAGAAGTTGAATTATTCAAGTTATAAAAAAAACATTAACCAAAATCCCTATGCAGCTTTGTTTACCATTAGAAAATCAAGGCAAGTTTACTATCCATACGTGAAAGACTAATAGCCAATAACTTGATCCTTTTAACAAGTATGAACAAACCCATAGTATTTTACTCGCACAAATCCATTCTATCACTACCACAAAAGCCAGTTAAAACACTAACCACCATCTCGTCGCTTACTTCTACTTGAAAGACGTCAAACAACTCTGAAAAATATTCTAGCCATCTGAAAGACTTCCCGGGGAAACAAGCAGGTTTCTTGTGTGTCCTTACATCACCAAGTAGCTCAGAAAATGTTCTATGAGCTACACGAGAGCACAATAAGAAACTCCCCGGTCCTGCATTCCGAGTTGCCCCCGATTGCGACCAAACCTTCATCTATTCCCTCGTTTTTTCAACGGAAGATCGCCAAAAAAAATTGCTAAAAAACCGTCCGGGAGGATCAGAAGATCAAACAATCAATAAAACGAATCATCCACGGAAAATTGAATCTGGCGAAACTCAAGGACACGATTAAACAAACAATACTAAGATGATTAGTACATGTATCTTCTAGGAATCTGTGATGATGCCCAGAAACCCTACCGCATCGTTGACAGGGGAGATCTCGCCCTCTTCCCGGGAGCCCGGGGACATGGGGATCAGCGAGGATGTGGGGACGGCGCTAGGGTTAGGGTTAGGGTTAGGGATGGGGCTGGGGATGGAGGCGATGGCCTTGGCCCGGAGCTCGTCGATCTTGGCCTCCATAGGACGGCGACGTGCGGCGGAGGCGGAGGAGTTACGGATGCATTATCTCTCGGCTCGGCCGCGGCAGAGGCGAAATGCGATGCTCCTCCGCTGCATTTAAAACGAGCAGCCAATGAGTCTGACGTCGATAGTAGCGGAATGACTGTTGTGCCCCTTGCCCTGGGTCGGGTGAGCACAGTCGGCAGCCGACCCGATTTTGGGACTCCTTGAGGTCGGTGCCCCACGTCGCATGAGTTGGTTGATTGACAATCGCGATTTTAATTGTAATTAGCTAGTTAAATTTTAAAATTAAAAATGAATTGGATGGCATTTTTACGAAATAAAATCATCACATAATTGTTGAGCCGATTCAACTCCAACTGAGCATACTATAGAACCGGATTCTAATTTTTTTTTTCTTGCGTGTGAGCTTTCGATTGCATACGTTTGCTGAAATTTTAATTAAAAATTTCTTTTGCATGTGGTGGTGGTTGATGGAACAATTGGGATAAGATTGGAGCCACGAGTTGTTGTGAGAAGATATTTGTGGGCTGCCGGGTTCATTCGCCCTTGCCCTCTGAACCCGTAGCAATGGAATCCAAATCTTTGTAGAACATAATGACAAATATTTAATAATCTCACTCCACTTTTAGTGTCTGTCAGTTTCAATGGGGGAGAACAAGTTCAGCCTTCTTTTTTTGAAAAAATTAATTTGTTGTAGAAAATGAGAAAAAAAAAAAGGAAAAATAAACCATATGGAGAAAGATTTTAACAAGCAAATAGATAGTCATGGAAGTAGATAACCAAAAGAGTAATAAATTAAGCCAGATACAAATTGTTTGCCCCGGAAACAACAAGCTTTGATGCTCAAACAATGTGTAAATAAATACAAGAGAATAGTGATCGACAAAGATTGAACCAAACAAGAGCATGATACATATAAATGTTACAGTAGAACCATGGTAATGACCTTGCCAAACTTTAACGCAAGGGAAAATGAGCAATGGCTTAGGATTTATGCGTTTTTGGACCTTTTAATACTCTCCCAACTTGACCAAACTAACTGTATAAGTGACCAGAGAACTGCCTTGATACAAGTAACAATGAAGTTCCAACATGATGACGGCCAATACCAGGGGTATAGTAATCGGAAGAACAGGCTGATCACATGCCTTGGGCGACTACCAACCTGTTTTGTATCAATTAACAACAGAAATGATGTTAAATGAAAACTTCTCTTATATGGACGAAGCAATGAAACTTTATCATCACAACTGACCTCAAATTTAGAATCCACCTCCTTAAAAGATGAAAGGAATAAAAATTACAAACCTACTGCTCACTAGCTGTAGCTGTCTATCACAAAAATTGCTTTTTTCTTGAAATGTCTTCCAGTATCACAATAGTTAGATGCAAATAGTTTACTGCAATTTATTTTCGATGATCCAATTTCTCGTACAAATAGCGTACACTACAGGTGCTAGCCTGTTAATCGCTGTTTGCAGATACAGTAGTGAACTCGTCATTCACCCATGAAATGGTACATGTTCGTTCTAGCCAAGAATTGATTGAAACAGAAAAAGGATTTGCTTTCCTGTGATAGAGAGACCAGTAATGTACCATATAGTTAGAATTTCTAAACTTACTTGTAAGTTCTTAGTGGAAGAAACTACTTACAGGAAAAAGAAGATCCAATGTATCCCAGGCCACATGACGAACAGCTCTTGTTGGATACATAGGGCCACCAGGAGATGTAAAGCTGTAAAGGCATGTCTTCAATCTCATACTTGTTGCCATTCTAAGCTCCCACCCTTAACAATATAAATAAAATTTCTAGTGCAGTCAGCACATTCGCTATTAAACATTATGCTGGTCAGAATTTTCTATCTTACTAGGGAATAATGCGGATAATCATTACCTTGTAGAGCTCTCATACATGATAGGTAATGTAACAGAGCTGGCTCCACTTTTAACTTTTGAAGCTGCAAGAAAATTAAAAGAATCAAACTGATGTATGAAGCACATGAAAGAATCACGCTTATTGCTTTCATTAATCCAATCCAATAAAAGCACCTGATCGGCAAGCTCAATCACAAATATGTCTGCTGGGCCACCAATCAAGAAAGAGTTTGGAAAATTTGGAAATTGCTTTAAGAAATCCTCAAGCAAGTGATCTGTATTGACAACATAACTGATGCTTACAGGACAAATAGTTAAAATATTTTTCGGAAATGCTAGAGGCTAGATATACACGCACCTAAATTGTAAAAGAATATAAACCTGGAAAGGAGAAGGAAAAGATCTCGGTGAGCCTGAAAATGGCATGTAACAAGTCAATATAGTTTTGGCTGATACAAAGAATTCCATCACTTACCTCAAGAAAAGAAGTCAATATAGTTTTGGCTGATACAATGAATTCCATCACTTACCTCAAGAAAAGAACAATTTATCAAATGAGTTCTCAGACTTCATTATATCCAAACAATTCTTTATGAGACTGAAACCAAAAGCCAATCAAAACTGCAAACCTGCAGAGAGATCTTTTGGAGCTGAGATGAGACAAGAGCAACATCCTCAAGGAGATACTGGTTTGATTGCAAAAAAAAAAAAACAGAAAATAGTGCTTCAGATATCAGCACCTTAATAGATCAAACAAATAGAGAAAGACATATATTCTGAGAGCTTGTCTTGAGAATCTTACATGAAACAAGGACACGAAACGTCTTGTATTTGTTTGAATATCAATCCTGCAATTAAAAACATATATTTCTTCACAACGATTTTGAAGAGCCAATTTTCAGGTAATATACACCAACACCCATACTTCTGTGATAGGAGAATATAAATAGGATAATCTTTGATCTATTATTACCATCATAAGGTCAATAAAACAAGAAATTTGCTTAATTCTTATGACACATACGTACCAGAAAACATTACTAGACCCTTGGACAAGTGCAGATCCGAATCGTAACAAGGCTTCAGGATTATCAATTGGAACATCAAATATCTACAAGACAAAATCCAGCTTTATCAGATTTGAACATTAGACGCAAGTTGCTTATGGAGAAAAAAATGGGCCTTGCATTGTTTCTCTTTTCTTTACGAGTGGGGCAAGGGTGGATTGGGGGGTGGGGGGGTTTTATTGTCTTTCACTTTAAAGAGTGCACCAATAACCACCAAAATAAGCAACCGTTGATAATGACAGCAATAAAAAACAAAAAAGGGAGGGAGGGAGGCGAGGGATGGAGGAAGGAACAAGAGGGGTGGGGTGGGGGGCACGGGTGGGGGGGGCAGTGGGGTGTTTGGGAACCAAGTTCTAATGGAACACAGTTTAATGATTTTGTTTTAAATTTTATAGATCCAATTAGGGTGGTTTAGAGCAAACTATATCAGCTGACAAGCATGTAAAGGTGCTACTCTCTGCCACAGTTGCAATTATGTCACTCAGGGAAGAAGCATCACTACAGTCATGAGTCTAAAGTAGATGGCAAATTTATTCATCTTGCAGCAATATACCCTGATTTCAGGTAGAACCAGATAAACATTCCGACCAGGAAGTCATGGAAAAATTTTCCAGATAAACATGTAATCACAATTGATAATTCAGGACAGAAAAAAACAAAGATATCTGCAATCACGATAAGATACTATGAAGTTTAAATCTTGAGCAAGGTTAATATATTATGAAGTTCAGTATAAAAAACAGATAGCAAAACATGCACACAATTAAACAGAACTCCATACAAGATAAATAACAGGTTCAGTCCCAAGAAAGCATATGTAACCTGTGCTCCACATAAAGAAAGATGATAAAGAAGCAAGCACAAAATTATAAGGGATTTTGTTTAAGCTGAATTAGGAAGACCAACCACAGAAAAAAAAAATTACAAGCATATTGTTGATATCACATCTTCATCAACTCCAATGAAGGCAATCAAATGTAACAACATACCCTTTATGATTAACATCCTTGAATATAGGATAACAGGAACCAACATCACCATAATTCGAGGGTTTGTGAGAACCTACCCATTTATGAAAAAGGAGCGCAAATATATGTGACACAAAAGATTGGCTCCATAACTGGACAATCAAATCCAGGACACGCTTTCCATTTTCAGGTACTTTGATGAAATGGTCAGCAAGAACATTGTAAAAACAAAGTTCAACTTCAAATTCATCGTCAGCTGAAGCAATTTTATCGACATCCTTGCTGAAAATTATATCTGTTTTCAGTTGAGTGAATGGAAAAATCAGGATAATGGTGCAGTATACATGGTCAAAGAAATAACATGACATATGATTTCTTAATGTCCTATTATCTACCAAGCACAGGAACCCATGGAGTCATATCTATAAGACTATCGTCCATCATGTATGGAACAGAATCAAGGAGGACGTGAATTTCCTGATCAACTAAATTCTCCCAAACAAACAAAAACTATTGGCAGTCCGGATGACTACCGCATAAAAGTCACATTACACTGTGCTGCATAATCATACCAAATATGTTTCTTTGTTCCAAATTCCAAAATCAGAGACAATTGATTAGAAATTCATTGCCATCTCCAATTGTTTAATGCCATTAACATGATAGACAAGTCATGAATAGATAAGCAACAGTATAATTCTTCTTTTCCACCCTGTACTAAAACAAGATATTTGAAAAAAAAACAGAGTAAAACATCATCATCAATCAAGAATTTTACACTTCTATCGTAAAATAGTTCCAAATTAAATAAAGCCGCGAATCATATCCAACGAAAATTCAGCATAGAAAATTTCAGAAGCAGAGGGTGATACCTCGAGCTCGACCATCAATCTCCAAAGCTATATCAGCAAACAACTGCTGCAAAATCCCCAGCCGTTGCGATTGCGAGTTCAACGCCTTAACTCGGAAAAGGGAAAAACGAACGAATTTAATAACCAAAAATCTGAATCAGGCATCAGATAGTGAAAAAGGCAAGGGAATGGAGGATGGTACCTTGAGAAGTTTCCTCTCGATCTCCTGCGTGAGAGCAGTGAGGTACGAGGGGGATCGCGTCATTCTTCGGCCGGCCCAAGGGCAAGATCATTTCAGGAGGAGGACATCGACGGAGGAGGACGACGGTGGGGTCTCCGTCCGAAATCAGAGGTGGGGATCGCCGGGAAGGGACAGAGGAAATCGGCGGGCTCGGTGTGGGGCTCGGGCGGAGCGCGATTTGGACTGCAAACGGTGCGTACGAAGCAGATCTAGCAGATAAATAGGATGGAAAATCATTGCAAGCACCTGAAATGACCATAATAGCCCTCACATCACCAGTTTTGATGGGATCTGGTACAAGTTTTAAATTTTGTGAGGGTGCATATGCAAAAATACAGCGACAGGTGGATCCTTTCGCTCAGAAATCGAGTCGAGAAAGAACGGCCCTAGAAGAGACGAACGACCACAGGAACGGCGAGTAGAGATCGAGAGGAGCGAGGTTCGGATTTTGGAGGATGAGGAAGTTCGATCCATGGCCTGTGTTCTTCAGGCGGGAGTGGAACCGCAACTGGCCATTCCTAGTCGGCTTCGCCATCACCGGCGCCGTCATCGTTAAGTTCACCGCCGGACTCACCGGCAAGTGGCCGCTTTGTCGTTCTTCTTCTTCGTTTCTGGACCCCGATTTCTTGTTATAATTTTTTTTTTTGGTTTGAATCTCAGAGGAGGACGCCAAGAACTCCAAATTCTATCAGGAGCACAAACGGTGAGCCGATCTGACTTGGATCCTTGTCTTTCTCCCGATGGTTTTGAGTTGCTCTTAGATCCAAATACTAGGTCTTTCATTGTGAATAGTTTGTGGAATGTCTCAATAAATGATCTTTCTTCATTATGAATAGTTTATGGAATGTTGCTCCAAGGTCCAAAATTTTTGTTGCATTCACCAAGGATAAAATAGATTTTTTTGCAAAGGCCTATCCTTCCATTTGCTCCTTTTGTTTTTCACAGAGATTTAGCAGTGATTTGCTACCAGGATATATATAAGTTGATTTTCTACGACTTGCTAGTTTCTGAGTGATACAAACCTAGTAACAACTTACTTTACATTGTTAGTGGTGCTGCAAATATTCATTTTTCACTTGGATAAACACATTTTCCTCTATTCAAACCCTAATACAGTAACAAGTAATTTGTATTGCTAAAGCCTTTTCTGCCCATAATATATAATCTTGGGTTCTCACTGGATTCTTGTACAATCTCATCTCAATCTTTGAAAAAATGGTGGTCCAATAACGCCATAATGCACTTAAATTTACCAATTTATAACTTCTACTGGGGGTTTATGACTCAATGTCATGGAATGTTGGGGTTCAGAAAAGGAAATTGAATTAACTTTTTTTGGATAGGTTGTGGGTTTTTATTGGCCTACCATTGGCTTTAAATTGATTTCTCTTTTTTATATAATTTAAAGAAATGTAATATGAATTTTAAGATGCTATGGCATAAGTTATTGAACAATTGTTGAATTGGATCTCAGCAAGAGTTTTCCCGTTTTCATGGGATGCGCATTTTCTCTATTAGGCATTTAGCTTGTCACTGCAAGAGACCATTGGGTTCTTCGTAGTGTTGTAATAGCCTGAACTGAGTTTGGGCCAAGGCATGTGTGAGTTAGTACTGGTCTGTTTGGATCTACCACAACTATTTTAGGATTTTGGTTGACTTGGACTTTTGACCCAACGACTCAATCAATCCCTGTGTTCTTCTGTTTGAGTCATAAAGACTTGGTATCTTGTTTTCTGTTAGAACATCTTGGATGGGATTCCAATATTTTTACCTTTTGTTGTTTTCTAGATTAAGGATGAGCTTTGAGAGAAGAATGAGAGGACATATTTTCCACGTTAGGATATCTTGTGTTTTGCCTGATTTTAATTATGCTAGTATTTTGAGGCATCTGATACACCTATATCAAAGGGGATTGACTCATGGACATACTTATAGCCAAAATTAAGTTGTTGTTATCTTATTTTGCGATTTTACTACCTTATAACTAGTTTTTGGGTGGTATCATCTTATAACTAGTTTGATGTTTGATCTAAACTGAGACGTGGCTAAGCATGGACATACTTATATCTGAAGTTATCATCAACCGTGCAGTTGTTGGATTTGCAGAAATAATATTTACTAAAAATTAACTATTTCTTCCAGAAATGCATGTGACAAGTATTTTTTTCTTTTTGGCAGGTGAGACCCTTTGCTGCCGTCTAGTTGCTGATTTGCTCTTCTATGCTAATGGATGTTGGGTGACATTCTAGTGTTATTTGATAAAACAGGGACATGGTTTTTGATGGAATTACTTTGAAGAATGTTTTCTTCTCTTGAGATGGCAATAAATGCTTTTTTCTGTTGGGGCTACAAGCCAACTTCCAATTTTATTTTGTTTCAGGTCTTGTTGCCATTCATTATGAATATATATGAGATTTATTTGGTATTGGTAGCTTTTGTTCTGAGCCAGCATGGAGTTTGTTCTGAGCATGCCATATATATGTCGATCATCAACAACTGAAACTGCCGGAGTTGGCACTTGGAATTATAGAAGGGCAGAAATACTTGATTGCTGCAGTTGGAGTATCAATCCTCAGGATAATTCATTTTCAGTTTCTCTCTTTGTTCAACACCTTGCCAGCCTAGAAAATTTTAGGGCCTGGAATAGTTTGGCAATAAAATTTCATAGGATCTGCAAGCAACTCAAATTCTGTGTCAGTTACCAACTTGTTATGATTATGATGGAGACAAGCTTGCATGCAAGCCAAGCTCTATCATCTTTTTTTTTGTTCTATTAAATTATGTGATTCCAGATGATAGGTAACTGCTGATTAGCACTTGTATCTGCTTTATCAGTCCATGACGCAGAGGACGCAGTCTAAACCTGAAAGTACAGTAATTGTGAACGATTCAGATGCACATGCAAAGAATCAAATTCTGGGAAACTTATTTTTACTTGGTAATCAATACTTCAAAATTTATCAGAAAAAATGGGAAAAAGAAGTACACGCCCAAAATAAGTTTTCCAGCAACACCACCATTCTTGGGCAAAAGATCACACACCAGCTCCATGGCATAAGAAAGTTCTCAACTCATATTATCTTATTCTAAAATTGTGGATAAACCAAGCAAAACTTTTGACACTGAATCTATGTCTTCTTGGGCACACCAAGTCGGTGACAGAAATCCTCTTCCATAAGAGGCAGGCCATCACGCAATTTCACAGTAGGTTCCCATCCAAGCAGCTCTTTGGCCTTTGTGATATCTGGCCTCCTTTGGCGTGGATCGTCAGGCGTGTTGTCCACTATTTTGATAGCCACGGAAGGATTGATCAGCTGCAGTTTAATCACAAGCACTTGTTAGCCCTTACAGCACTTTATTTTGATGTTGATCAACTAATTCCATCCCTGATTATATGATCATTATAGCATGATTCAAAGTTATGCCAAAAATATATAGCACAAAACCAAAGCCCCACCGTCTTTTTTTGGTCCTCTAAAGCATCAACTGAAGATATGTTGTTGCTTATTAGATGACTTCCGAGTACACAAGTCAGAACAGGTGGAAAATTGATAAGGCAATATGGTGGGCAATAACATCTATGAGATAACTATCCAGGTTGATTAGAATAAAGACTGACCTCCTTAACAGTCTCAGCAAGTTCCATCATTGTAAATTCACCTGCAAGCCATGGATAAAATCAATATAAAACAAATGCAAGCAGATAATGTTCAAATGTTTTTGTCATATCACTGATATTACATGTGAGCTAATAACTCCAATTGATCAACTAATCTCAGGTCTATATCTTAGTCTTTGTAGATAAAAAGTGCAAAAGAAAACTCAAATCAATGACACAGATCTCAATGAAAGGGCACATAACGGAGTGGTTTACCTGGGTTCCCTATATTGATGGGACCAGTGTTTTCTCCTTCCATCAGTCGAATAAGACCATTAACCTTTCAAATTTGAAAAGAAGAAACCATCAACCAGTGTACCAAAATCGTAGGATTGAAGTTCAACAAGTTGAAGACAACAATAACAGCTACCATATCAGAAACATAACAGAAGCTTCGAGTTTGTGTTCCTGGGGCTTGAACAGTCAATGGTTCAGCTCTTGATAAAAGAGATTAAACATTAACCACTAAGAAAAATGTAACAACATCGGCTGCTAAGAATGAATACATAAAAGGATAAAGCAATAGTTTACCGGATTGCCTGAGCAATAAAGTTGCTGACCACACGGCCATCATCAATGTTCATTCGTGGCCCGTAAGTATTGAAAATTCTAGCAATTCTGATTTCTTCAATGAGAACCACCCAATCCACAACAAACACATAGTGTAAGTGTATGTCCTGAGTTTCGTAGGTAAAAAGGCAGTGATAGAGAGAAAACATTTTGGCACTCCAAATAAGCATGGAGTGATTTTTTTACCAAGTCCATGTTGTCTGTGATAATCAAACATTAAGGTTTCTGCAACACGTTTGCCCTCATCGTAGCAACTCCTGACACCTGCAATGAATAGCTGCCACTTGTTACATATCACAGAGGAAAACAGAGGGAACTCCAGCACATATAACTGATCTACCAAAATCTTAGACAAAGAAAACTGAAACCTTGAAGCTAAGATTTCCCTGGACATATGGATGAGTTTCACAAGTGAACTCAAAGGAATTGGCTTAAATTGGCTCTTGTCAAATTTATCTCAAACACCACTTTCCTTATAAGCACACAATGCATGTAATGAATGGTAGTTGATGAACTGCAGATACACCACAGATAAATCAACTTCCGGAAAAATGCAGCCATACCAATTGGATTGACATTTCCCCAATACTCCTCCTTTTGTGGATGCTCAAGAGGATCGCCATAAACCTCTGAAGTTGATGTCAGAAGAATCCTATCATAGAAAATTTGACAAGGAAAGGAAGCATTATGGTTGCAGAATACATAGACCAAGAAACACAAGGCAAACAAAGTTACCTTGCTCCAACCCGCTTTGCAAGCCCCAGCATATTTAAGGTACCAATAACATTGGTCTTTATTGTCTGTCAGATGTCCAAATCAAGTCAATTCCCTTTTCTTAATAGGCTAGATCAGTAGATGTCATGAAAAATACATGGAAAATCTTTTGAAATATTGGGACCCATTTAATTCCATAGCACAAAGTCCTTGAAACCACATTTGAATACAGAAAGGCAACATTTCTGGTTCATGCGGACTATAATTTTGGGAAAACACAATATTGTTGTTTGGAGAAACACAATGCAACTAAACAAATGGAAGCTGCCTATGAGGCAAATAAGTTATGATCTAAACCAATGAAGCAGCGGTACCAAAGCCAGCAATTAGTGGAAATACACAAAGGCACCACGAAGACAACAACTCTGACTAGTGAGTGATATAAACCCCTACACCTATAACACCTATTTGGCTCACAGTCACAAAAGTCCTATTGGCTTCTACATGATACATGTGAAAAAGAATTGACATGATAGCGAAAAGGTTGTGCAAGGATGCATACCTTCACTGGATTGTATTTGTAGAAAATTGGAGATGCAGGGCAAGCGAGGTGATAGATCTGATCGACCTCAATGAGCAGTGGCTCAGTGACATCTGCAAGGATCAGGAAAGAACATATGTAATGTGATATTAATCCAGTTTAGATGTGAAAAAAAAATTAAATATGAGATAAAAAGTTATTTGGATGTGCACTTGCTATGCAAAGAAAAGACAAATAAGTACCATGACGAATAAGTTCGAATCTGGGATGACCAATCCATTTCCTTAGGTTGTCCTTTGAACCCGTAAAGAAGTTGTCCACAACGATCACCTTAATAGCAGAGTGATTAGATTGTATAATCATTCACGTGTTGTAAAAAATGAGATAAGTAATCTCATTCTCATATGTGGTAAGACTGAAAAAGTTCAATCAACATCAAAATATACAGCAACTTCCCAGTTTTAGATATGAAATTTCTCACTTCTTATACCTATTACAAATAAAAAAACATATAGTTCTCAATTATTAAAGGGATCAAAAAGAGGATTAGATTGAGTATCGAGCAACCAAAGAATTTAGTTCGAAATACAAAATACAAAAAAAAATAGATCGGTTTTTTTTCATTCCCGAAGAAACTAAAAAAATTTAAAAACTGCAAGAGTAATTTTGCACAAACAGCAGGACATTTCACTAATCAACAAATTCTCTAGATAAATCTATTCTGACTACATTCAACCATTTCCCTGGTTCCCAGATGCATGTGGGGCCAGATCTCAACACCAAGAATTAATTTCAAAGCTATGAGGTTTATCAAAAGTACGTCTTTCAAATTGAATTCTCAAAAAAAAACATCGATTACGATCGTACACGAAAAAGTGTAGCAAATCAAGTAATTGTACCTCGTTCTTTTCATTTTCCATCAATTTGTCAACCAGATGTGATCCAATGAAGCCTGCACCGCCAGTGACCAAGATCCGCATATTGGACTGCCATGAACTCACAACCAAGATCAGCATAAAATCGATGCCTTCTCCAACGAATCGCGATTGAAAACAATCCGTGTTGGATATCAAGTCAAAATCATTCAAAAGATTTCCCCTTTCTGAAATCTGGAATCCGCGCATGGGAAAGGAGGAAACCTTTTACCTGGAAAAACTTGGAGAATCGCAGAGGAGAAGGGGTCGGAGGCGGCTTCGCCGCCGCCTGGTTGCCCCCATTCGCAGACTCACTCGCCATTGCTCCGACCTTCAGATCTCAGGAAAATCGAACAAATAAACCCTTAAAATCCGGCGAAAAACGGCAAGCAAATCAGCCGCTATTCAAATCGATCGGACGAACTGATAAAGCAAGAGAATTCAAAACCTCGGATGGATCGAGATGAAGAAGAGATAGAGCAGATTTCGAGTGCGGAGGGGCGGATTGAGGGGGCTTTTATAGAAATGCTGTGCTGTGATGCTGGCTTGCCCCGTGCACTTGCATCGCACGCAAAGTCCGGTTGGCACACTGGAACGACAGAACGTGCGGAGCTAACGGGCCCCGTTTGCTTGCAACTAACGATATCAAATTTGTTTTTCGTCAAATATTTTTGCATATATTGTAATTAATTATAAGAAGTTTAGATGTTATTCAACAGTAAATCTGTAAAATATCGATTAAACAATTAAATAATTGTTTAAATTAGTAATTATATCAATCCACGCGTCGACCGTATGACGTGAGGCGAAGGATGGTGCCTTGAACGTGGCATCTCTACATGACACGCATGAACGAAGAAACCCGGGATCGAGGCTCGAGGTGTGCATGACGAACATGGCCGATGGGCTTTCGGGCTGCGGGCCGACATTAATTTATGCCCACGAGCATCAATGGGAGTAGGCCCATTTATATATCTGGGCCGAAAATTCTTAACCAACTAATTGCAGCCAATCCAGAATAATAGGACCTTTTCTTTGCTTTTTATCAACAACACATTTAATGATTTGACAGATTTTAAAAAACAAATAAATAGCTTTCTAGAAAGACCTAGAATAGCAGGATCTAGATTGTTCTAGAATAACAGGATCCACCCAACGGCAACGACTCCGGCAATCGCGGCGACGGAGAACTGCGCCGGAGCAGCAGCACTGGCCTCGGGAGGCAAGTTTGGAGCATCGGCTTCAGGCTTTGGCGCCATGGAAGACGGTGGCGTCGACGGAGGGGAAGGAGCTGGAGACAGCGTGGGCGTCGTAGCAGGAGTCGTGGCCGATGACTCGGCCGGCGATAGCGCCGAAGTCGGACAGTTCGAGGGCATCGTATCAGGAGTCAGGAGTCGGAAACGGCCGGAGATGGCGCCGGATCCGGCGAAGGAATGGAAGATTCCTCCTGCGCATAAGTCGCGGAGATCTCTTCGATCAACGCGATCGCGAGCACGACGAGGACCGAATTGGCTATCGCCGCCATATCTGTAATCCAAATCCAAGACCACAGAAAGAAAGAAAAAAGAAGAAGAAGATGATGACGACGACGACGAAGTATGGCGGATTGAGGCAAGGAGATGGTGGAGGTTTATGTAGGGATATGGGCGCTGTTATGGCTTCGAGCAGCGGCGGAAGGGGGAGGCGGAAATGGAAACCGGCGAGGCGGCCAGGGAATTAATCGCAGCGTCAGCATGAGATTTCGAATGTTTGGCGGGAAAATCGATGCGGTTGTGCATGGGAAGTGGAGCCCACCGTTTTGGGGGTCCGGTGCTGACTTGTTATTGGGTGAAGCAGCCCAATTTGTGAGCCGCATTGGGAATAAAATCCCGTTTGCAATTCCTCACGTGAAAATCAGGTGCCAACACCATTACTTGGAATGACAAAAAGGCGCGAGGAAAGCACCGTCCAGAATTCGCTGCATGGGGCGGGAAACATCTATTCCTTCCCGTCCACCGTCCGATCTCCCTCATCCGACGGCCACAAATCCCTCGAGTAATTCGAACTTTCTGGAAATCAACAAATGCGCGTGCGAATCCACAGCCCTTTCTCCTTCATTCGCCGTACAATTCTTCGTTCCGGCGAATTTCCGGCGATTTAGTTTCCCTCGGTGTATTGTTTTTGTGAGATCCGATGGCGAGGTGGAAGGGTCCAGCGATCGGGATCGATCTGGGGACGACGTACTCGTGTGTGGGACTGTGGCAGCACGATCGGGTGGAGATCATCGCCAACGACCTGGGGAATCGTACGACGCCGTCGTATGTCGCCTTCACCAACGTGGAGCGCCTCATCGGCGACGCTGCCAAGAACCAGGTCGGCATAAACCCCACCAACACTGTCTTCGGTGAGTCTTCTTCTCTGATCGCCCCAAATCGCGATCTCTGTTTACAAATTAATAGTCCCTTGGAATTCTTGTTTTTTTTCTGAACTTCTCCTTTATGCATACTAGTTTTGGCTTATTTTTCTTCATTATTGATTATATTTTGGAGTTAATGTTGCGTGTTCTTGTGTGTTAAATATTTTGTCATCAATCTGAAAAACATCTAAGATCAGAATTATTCAATTGCATTGACGATTTATATGCTCAATTTCTTCTTTAAATTGCTGATTTATATGTTCAATTTTCTTCTAGTGGCTGATTTATATGCTCATTTTTCTTATTCTAAATTACTGACTATATGCTCAATTTCATCTTCAAATTGCTTATTTATATGCTCATTTTCTTCTTTAAACTGCAGATTTATATGCTCAATTTTTTCCTTTAATTGACTGAATTATGTGCTCAATCTCTGTTTGTAGCCATAGTCACGAGGATTTGAGTTGCTTCTTGAATTTCTATTCTATGGATTTAATTTGTTGCGAAGAAAATTTGTTTACAATGGGATAATGTTTTAACATCGAATCTGAAAACCATCTAAAAATCAGATTCTTTAATAAAATTTCTTCTTCATATGCAATTTTCTCCTCGTGATCGATCTTCTAGCATGCTTGTTATACTCGATTGCTCTGCAGATGCAAAGCGCTTGATTGGCAGACGATACAGTGATCCTTCGGTGAGGGCAGACAAGAAGCTGTGGCCCTTCAAGGTCATTCGTGGCCCTGGCAACAAGCCCATGATCGTGGTGCAGTACAAGGGTGAGGAGAAGAAGTTCGTTGCAGAGGAGATTTCCTCCATGGTCTTGATCAAGATGAAGGAAATCGCAGAGGCCTATCTCGGCACCACCATCAAGAACGCTGTCGTAACTGTTCCGGCCCACTTCAACGACTCTCAGCGGCAGGCCACCAAAGACGCCGGTGCCATAGCTGGCCTCGATGTCATGCGTATCATCAATGAGCCAACCGCTGCTGCCATTGCCTATGGCCTTGACAAGAAGGCCAGCAGCTCCGGCCAGAAGAATGTTCTCATCTTTGATCTAGGTGGTGGCACGTTTGATGTCTCGCTGCTTACCATGGAGGAGGACATATTTGAGGTGAAGGCCACTGCTGGCGACACACATCTTGGCGGAGAGGATTTTGACGACAGGATGGTTAATCACTTTGTGCAAGAGTTCAAAAGGAAGCGCAAGAAGGATCTCGGTGGCAAACCGAAGGCACTCCGGAGGTTGAGAACAGCTTGTGAGAGGGCAAAGAGGACTCTGTCGTTGACTGCGCAGACTACAATTGAGATTGATTCTCTTTACCAGGGGATTGATTTCTACTCCACCATTACTCGTGCGAGGTTCGAGGGGCTGAACATGGATTTGTTCAGGAAGTGCATGGAACCGGTGAAGGAGTGCTTGAAAGTAGCTAGGATGGACGAGAGCTGCGTACATGATGTTGTGCTTGTTGGAGGTTCTACAAGGATTCCCAAGGTGCAGCAGCTGTTGCAGGACTTCTTCAACGGCAAGGAGCTCTGCAAAAGCATTAACCCAGACGAGGCTGTTGCCTATGGTGCAGCTGTCCAAGCTGCAATCTTGAGCGGCGAAGGCAACGAGAAGTTGCAGGACTTGCTGGTGCTCGACGTTACACCTTTATCTCTTGGTTTGGAGATTGACGGAGGAGCTATGATCCAGTTGATCCCCAGGAACACCACCATCCCCACCCAGAACAAGCAGGTCTTCTCCACAGCCTACGACTACCAGCCCGTTGTCTCGTTCCAGGTCTATGAGGGTGAAAGGATGACGACAAGAGATGACAACTTGCTTGGCAAGTTTTTCTTAGTTGGCATGCCTCTTGCTCTGAGGGGTGTTCCTCAGATCGATGTTTGCTTCCACATTGATGCCAATGGTATCCTGAATTTCTCTGCGAAGGACAAGAACACAGGGCAGAAGAAGAAGATCACAACCACCAACGACAGGGGCAGGTTGAGCAAGGAGGAGATTGAGAAGATGGTCCAAAAGGCAGAGAAGTACAAGGCGGAGGAGGAGGAGCTCAAGAAGAAGGTGGAGGCAAAGAATGCCTTGGAAAGCTACGCGTACAGCATGAGGTACACCATCGAGGATGAGAAGATTGCTTCTAAGCTCCCAGCTGCTGAAAAGAAGAAGATCCAGGATGCAACTGAGCAGGCAATCCAGTGGCTTGACAGCGAACAGCTTGGGGAAGCAGATGTGTTTGCGGATAAGATGAAGGAGCTGGAAAACATCTGCAACCCCATCATCGCAAAGATGTACTTGGGAGGAGCGGCTGGGATGAGAGCCGACGTGGATGGGGGTATGCCTCCCTCTGGCGGCAGCTGTGCCGGGCCAAAGATTGAAGAAGTTGATGAAATGTATGAACTATAGATAGTTAACAGTCTTCTCTTTTTTGTTCCTGGTTTTCTCTGTCTGTGACTGGTCTTCCCAATCAGCTGGAGACTGCCATATATTTCCTCAGAGATGAGCGATGTTTGTCCCCTTCGATTAGTATACTAACTGCTTTGATGCCTTTTTGAGTTGATATTTTAGTCCATTTCTGGTTTGTGATTCTTTGGTTGCTTATATGCTTTCATTTGGGTGAAAATTTCAATTATTTCACGTAAATAAAATAATTAATATTTTTAGTATTTCTTATGAAATATTAAGGTTTTAAATTTTGGATTTGAAATCGATTTTAACACTCAAAAGAATCGATACATTTCGATTGTTTTTGTCAAAATTATTTTTATTTCGGTTTCAATTAAATTATTTTAAATTTTTTGACTAAATTTTAACTTTAAATTTAAGATATAAAAAATATAGAAAAATATATAACTAATTTATATACATATATTTTTTAAAAATTATTAAATAATAAATTGTGATTAAAAAATATTTTAAACATAAAAAATAAAATTTGTAATAAGAGAGATTCGAACTTTTATTTTTTTAAAAAAAAATTAACCTCTAGAACTAAATAAAAATTTTGATATAAAATTAATATAAAAAAATAAATATTATATTCAAATATAAATAATACTAAAATCGAAATTAATAATTTCTGAAATGTTTTAATATGGGTCAAAATTAAAATATTTTCCGATATTTAAAATCATGTGAAATATATTATCTCAATGGAGACAAAATTTAGAGGCGATACTCGGCTTCTGAATGTGACTGCAAGTTGACTCATAGGTCAACAGGGCGCTGCTCCATTTGATTTGTCAAATCAGGGAAGACATCCGAAGTCTTGGCTGAAGGGCAGAACAGGAACTGGGAGCATAATCACAAGCAAACGAGCGCAAAATATCACCGTAGTCGTCAGCCGGCCGGAGCATGCCGTGTATCATCATCCATCTATATTGTACAATCAACAAGAAAGCAGACCGGAAGCAAGCGTCATGACATGAGAGAGCTGATGCTCACTCATCATCGCCGTCTCATGGTCCACACACCCGGCTTCGCCCCGGCGATCCTTGTCGCCCTCATCGGCATCATGTCGGCAACCCTCATCCTCACCGTCTACCACTGCATCATCATCATGCTGTGCCACCACCGCCGCAGCCCCGATGGCCGACCGTCCCGCCGGGCTGAAGCCTCAGAGAGTTTGCAGTTATCAATTGCACAGTTGATCCCTCCGCCGCTCACATACCGGAAGGACGAAGGCTTGGCGGTGAACGTCGGCGACGACACATGCACTGTGTGCCTGTCGGAGTTCAAGGACGGCGAGTCGATCCGGCTGCTGCCGGACTGCAAACACTGCTTCCATGCTTCTTGCATTGATGTGTGGCTTCAGTCTCACGGCAGCTGCCCCATGTGCAGAACTGATGCCACTCAATGGATCAGCAGGCCAAATCAAGCAGCAGCGGCAGCAGCAGACAACAGCGCCTTGCCTAGTAACTCTGGCAGTAGCTGATTTCCTGAATTCTGTATCATTTGGGCTGTTCTCTTGATTCGGTAAAGCAATTGGCTGGTGTTCTGCAACTGTTTGTTTTGTTTGAATTTTAAGTTTCAAAATTTTAAGATATTTGAAGGTCAAATGTTCAGTATTTAATATGCTGAATTTAAAATCGTAAAAAATATTTTTAAAATTTAAAATCCTTCAAATTTCACAGTCAAATTCATTGAATAAAGAAATAAGAAAGAAAACATAAAAAGCCTTTTTTTTATCTTGGTAAAATCATAGTTAAGTCAAAGTTTTTTATAAAATTTTTAATAAACAATCACTTGTATTATTATAAATTTATAAAAAATCAATTTTTATATTATTATTAAAAAAATCACTCTTTTATACTATAATTTTCTAAAAAAATTACTATATTAAAATATTAAAAAATTTTTATTTTTATCAATTAAATTAATATAAAAATTAAATTATTTTTATTCGATTTTATTTCAAACAACTGGTCTAACAAAATTAGATTTTAAATTTTTAGTTTCATAAAATCAGACAACCAATCTCACATAAAAATTGAAGCAAAATAACCTTTTGTATTATTTTAATAATTATTTGTATTTAAATCAAATGAGAATAATTTAGATTTTTATATTAAATTTGATTAGTAAAATATAATTAAAGTATAATTTTGTAAGAAATATTTTAATTAAGATAGTTTTTTGTAAATATATAATAATAAGATGAGTGATTTTTTATTGATAGTAATAAAATAAATAATTTTTTGCAAATTTACAACAAGATAAGTGGTTATTTACTGTTCTGCAATTGTTTGTTTTGTTTGAATTTTAAGTTTCAAAATTTTAAGATTTTGAAAGTCAAATGTTCAGTATTTCATATGCTGAATTTAAATTTTTAAAATTTAAAATCCTTCAAATTTCACATTCAAATTCATTGAATAAAGAAATAAGAAAGAAAGCATAAAAGCCTTTTGTTATCTTAGTAAAATCATAGTTAAGTCAAAGTTTTTTTATAAATTTTTAATAAACAACCACTTTGTCTTATTATAAATTTATAAAAAATTATTTATTTTATTATTATTAATAAAAAATTACTTTTTTTATACTATACTCCCACCTCTTGATATCCTTCGCAGTGGCCGTCGTCTTCGTTCTATCCAAGGTAATTGCCTGCGCATTCTGCAGTCCACAGGACCTCAGGTCCTTCTTCCCTTCACGTGGAATTTCGTTCAGAACACTACATCAGCAAACTCCGCATTCCGTTCCAGTTGTGCAAGTACGGAAGAGACTCGGAACAAGAGCAGGAAGACGGCGAAGAGTGTCCGGTGTGCCTGTCGGCGTTCGCAGACGGCGTGGAAGCTAGTCCAGTGGCTACCGCAGCGCAACCATTCGGTTCATGCGCCTTGCATTGGTTTGTGGCTTCTGCTGTATTCTCACTCGAGCTGTCCGGTTTGTCGCGCTAAGGTCTGACGGCTTCTGCCACTTTCGCCTGCTTGCTGGAGAGCTTCAGTTGAGGAAGATACGTCGGAGGCGTCTGGTCCAGCCGGAGAATCCGACCATATGGTTAGTGAGTACAAGATCAATATTGTTAAAACGTTTAAGCGATATTAGTCATAAAATATTTATTTATATAATATTATAATATTATGTGCGATAGATTAGTCTCAAATCTCATGTTCGGTCCATTATATTATTTCGATTCGATACTCTTTCGGTTTCTCAAACAAATGATATCAGAACTTCAGTTTCGAAGTTGTACAAACTCTTAAGTGCGAAACTACTATAATGATACGATTGAATTGAATCGCATGTTAATTTTTTTTTAAAAAAGGGATAATTACAGATAACTCCCCGTAATTAACCTTAATTACGCTTAACCCCCGTAATTTCCGTAATTACCCACACCCCCTCAAATTCGAAAATATTTACCCACATTGTTATTTAATCAAAATTTTGCCAAAAAATTCCGATTTTACCCCCGGTTATTTTACACATACACCCCTAAAAACTTATTTTTTTATATTTAACCCATCGGAATTCGGATTTTTGCAAATAACACCCACACCCCGACATAACTCAGATCTACAAAAAAGTCCTCGAAATTCGAATTTTTGCAAATAAACCCCCGGAAATTATTCCGATTTACAGAGAAGTCCCCGAAATTCGGATTTTGCAAATAACACCCCGAAATAACTCCGATTTATAAAAAAGTCCTCGAAATTTGAATTTTTGCAAATAAACCCCCGAAAATTATTCCGATTTACAGAAAAGTCCCCGAAATTCGGATTTTTGCAAATAACACCCCGTCGCGCGGGCGGGAGCGGAGGCGGAGGCCGGGCGGCGGGAGTGGAGGCGGAGGCCGTGGCAGGAGCGGAGGCGGAGGCCAACGGGAGCCGGCGGCGAGAGCGGAGGCGGAGGCCGGGCGGGCGGGTGCCGGCGGCGGGAGAAGAGGCCGAGGCCGTGGCCGTTCCGCCCCCGCGTGCCGGGGACGGAGGCCAAGGCCCGGCGCGCCCGCGTGCCGACGGACGGCCTTGGCCTTGGCCATCCGCGCCCGCGTGCCGCGCCGCCGCCTCGGCCTCCGTCCCCGGCACGCGGGGGCGGAACGGCCTCTGCCTCCGCCTCTGCTCCTGCCGCCGGCTCGCCGGCACCCCGGCCTTCGCCTCCTTCCCCAGCGCACGGGCGCGGATTTTTGCAAATAACACACCGAAATTATTCAAATTTACAGAAAAGTCCCCGAAATTTGGATTTTTGCAAATAACACCCCGAAATTATTCCAAATTACAAAAAAGTCTAGAACTTTCTTATAAAACCCTCTTCTTCCTGTAGCCCTAAACGCATCTGCACCGCCGCCGCCGCCGCCGCTCTGCTCTGCCGCTGCCGCCGTCGGTCCCTGTGCAGCTGTTGCCGTCCGTCGCTGCCCCGCCGGCTCGCCGTCGCCGTCCGCTCGCTGCCCTGCGCCACCCACGCCGTCGCTGCTCTGCGCCGCGCCCCCCACGACGTCGCCGTCGCAGTCTGCCCTCACACCGTTGCTGCCCCGCCGGTGAGAACACCGCCGTCCCGTGGCTGCCGTCGCTGTCGCCGCTGCCGCCCTCCTTTGTCCTCAGTAAACCACCATCTTGTTCTTCGTTGCTGCCCCGCCTCCACCTTCCTCAGTCGTTCCCTCGCGCCGTTGCTGCCCCGCCTCCACCTCCTGCCCGCTCGACGGCCTCGGACCCATCCACCACTCCCGTCCCTGCCCTTGCTCCCAGACAGGCTCCGACACCCCCGCCCCTCCCCCTTTGCCTCACTGGCACACCTGTCCCCGCCCCTGCCCCTAGACGGTCTCCGACACCCCCGCCCCCTCCCCCTTTGCCTCACTGGGACTAGCACCCCCCCCCCCCCCCCCCCCCCCCCCCCCCCCCCCCCCCATCTTTCTCCCTCTTCCCCCCTCTCTCCTTCTCCTCCTCCCCTCTCCTCCTCTCCTCCTCCGACCCACAACCGCCTGCACCTGCACCCCCGCCCGTCTGCCCACCACTCCAACCCCCACCCCCTTTCCACCAAGCCACCTGTTACAATTTTTTTATCTATTTTTTATATCTAATTTTTGATATTGTGTATTTACAGATGGCTGATTCAGAGAATCTGGTACGATTAGTGTTCTGTTATGGAGGATATTGGAAGGAAGTGGAACATACTCAAAGAAGAAAATATGTATTTGGTAGACAGAAATCTTTACTGGTTGATACAAGAAAATACACATTTGCAGAATTATGGACTGAAGCTTGTAAATTGGTCGAAGCAAGGACAAATGAGTTACTTGTGATCAAGTATTTATATCCAAACAGCAGTCCTCCAATTTATATGTCAATCAGCTGTGAAATTCAGCTGGAAGCAATGTAGACAGTAATTCAAGACTTGAAATATAGCAATATCTATATATCAGTGGAGGACATAGGTGATCCTTTATCAGCGGTGTCTGCACCAAGGCTGACTCCTTTGACAGGAGAATCTTTTGTATATCACAGTGTGCAAAGAGATGAATATATTGATTCAGATTTAGATGATTATCCTTCTGATTCTAGTTTTCATAGTTTGATGTATTCTTCTGATGATGATGAAGATGAGGAGAGGATGATGATAATGATGAGTTAGTTGCTGAGCAGGATCAAGAAAATATAAGACAAGGCAAAGAATAAGGAGTAGAAGACAGAGCGGAAGATGATTTACTGCCTTTACTTGAAGATAATTTGAATGACAATGTTTTGAACATAGGAGATATATTTGAAGATGTACATGCATTCAGATTGGCTCTTAGATAGTACTGTATTGTGCACAGATTTCAGCTTTTGTTTGTGAAGAATGAGCGTAACAGAGTAACAGTCAGATGTGCTGCTGCGAATTGCCGATGGAAGCTTCATGCTTCAGAGAGATCTGATGGTTCAAGTTTTCAGATAAGAAAAATGAAATTAGTTCATACTTGTATTGCTATCAATACTTCTGGAAATAAAATGACAAATGTTGAATGGGTAGGCAACCAAGTTTTACATTGGATGTGTGTTGACAAGCAAATCACAGTCAAACAAATACAAAATATGATGAATGAGAAATACAGTCTTAGACTAACTTATATGCAGGCATGTAGGGGAAAAGACTATGCTTACAGGATTATTCATGGCAATGAAGAAGAATCTTTTAATTTGTTTCATTCGCTGAAGGCAGAGTTGGAGATGAGACATCCTGGTAATATTGTGCACATTGCACAGTGTTCAGATATATCTTTTCAGAGATGTTTTATGTCACTACATGCTTGTAGGAGAGCTTTTCTTACTGGATGTAGACCTATACTGGGAGTTGATGGATGCTTCTTGAAAGGAAAATATAAAGGCACATTGCTTTCAGCTTGTGAAATTGATGGGGAGAATAACATAATTCCAGTTGCATTTGCAGTTGCAGAAGCAGAAACATACCAATCTTGGTTATGGTTTTTACATAACTTGCAATGGGTTATTGGAAATTTGAATAGCTTGGCTATTATTTCAGATAGACAGAAGGGTCTTTCTGATGCTGTGAAGAATATTTTCCCATATGCTGAGCATAGAGCTTGTATCAGACATGTGATTGCAAACTTGAAAAGATCATACCCTGGGAAAAGGTTAGAAAATTTGGTTTTTAATGCTTCAAATACATTTTTGCCTACTGAATTCGTGAAATATATGGAAAGGATTAAACAGCTATCCATACCAGTTTGGCAGTACATGAAAGAAATAAATAATTTTGCATGGAGTAGAAGTCACTTTGATCATTTAGTGAAATGTCATTATGTGACTAACAATATTTCTGAGTCATTTAACAATTTTATTCAGGATGGCAGGGAGCTTCCATTTCTTGAATTACTTGATTTCATCAGGCAAAAGATAATGGTGAAATTTGGCACAAGAAAAAATGAAGGATCCCACTGGCCTGGAAAGCTAGTACCAAGAATAGAAGCTTTTATTAGGAAAGTTTCACAGGCACGGGGCGAATACCGTATTTGGAGGTCTTCTGATGATATTTCAGAGGTCAGTGATCCTGCAGGCCGATAGATTGTGAATATAAGACAGAGGATTTGTGACTGTAGGCAATGGCAGCTGACAGGAGTGCCTTGCGTTCACGATATTGTTGCTCTCCTTGATATTCGACTTAATCCTATTGATTTTGTTGATGACTACTATACTCTGGAGACATACAAAAGAGTATATGATGTTCCTATCACTCCATTGCCAAGTAAGCAACTTTGAGTGTCTGTGTCAAATGCTCTGCAAGTACTTCCTCCACGTTCAAGGAGACAACCTGGTAAGCATAAGAAGAAAAGGATTAAGGATCCAATGGAAATATCAAGTAGAGTAATATATGCTTGCAGTAGATGTGGTCAGCTGGGACACAACAAGAGAGCGTGTAAAGAGCCTCTTGGACTGCAACAACAAATTGATGTTTCTGGATCTAGCAGTACTCAACAGTCAGTGAAAAATCAATATGTTGGAGAACGTGGCAGGGGAAGAGGAAGATGAAGGTCTACCGTAATGACTTCAAATTTTAGTATACATTTGCCATGTGAGTTTTTCTTTTAAAAACTTGACAATTATTTTTCTTATTTTATGTGATTTTGAAACAATACATTAATAAATGTCACTGTATTTTTTTGCAGGAAGTTCGTCAAATCTCTAGGATCAATTTTCATTGGGTAAACAGTCTTCTCGAAAATGATGATGATGTCATGTTGCTTGGTTATCATAACTATTGGTGCATTTTGTTTGCAGGTACATATTTCTGCTAGATAGACTGGGGAGAGTTAGATGGCAAGGTTTTGGATTAGCGACTCAGGAGGAACTGTCATATCTTTTATCATCCACCTCTCTTTTGTTGAATGAGAAATGAGGAGTATTATTTTAGACAATTGTTTCATTAATGTTCTTCAAATTCTGATTTATAAGGAATAATCGAATGTTTCCTTTTTTTTAGTTGAATAATTGAAGGTTTGCTTTTGTTGGACAACAGCAGAACTTGTTATATTGTCTTGTGTCTTGAACTTTCTAGCTGCTATTGCTATCTGATTACTGATTAGGCTATATTGTTCTAGCAAGCTGCAAGCTTCTATTATTGTTCTGCAGGCTATATGTTATAAAATCTCATGAATGATTGTCATTAATTAGGAAGTGGCTTTCTTTATAAATAAGTCCAAATTTTATTTATTTTATAAGTAAATTTTATAAATAAATCATCGAAGGTTTCAAAACTTAAAATTTAAAATTACAAGTTTCATATTGTACATTAACAAATAGATCCCTTGATTTTTTTAAAATAAATCAATATTTTAATCATTTTTAATATTAAATTTCACGAAAAATACAGTGAAAGTTTAAAATTTTCAAATTTCAAATTACAAGTTTACTATTTTTACATATAAAAATAGACCACCTTTAATATTTTTCTTTATAAATACGTCCAAATTTTATTTATCTTATAAGTAAATTTTACAAATAAATTATCGAAGGTTTCAAAACTTAAAATTTAAAATTACAAGTTTCATATTGTACATTTACAAATAAACCCCTTGAATTTTTTTAAATAAATCAATATTTTAATCATTTTTAATATTAAATTTCACCGAAAATACAGTGAAAGTTTAAAATTGTCAAATTTCAAATTACAAATTTACTATTTTTACATTTAAAAATATACCACCTTTAATATTTTTCTTTATAAATACGTCCAAATTTTATTTAGTTTATAAGTAAATTTTACAAATCAGTCATCGAAGGTTTCAAAACTTAAAATTTAAAGTTACAAGTTTTATGTTGCACATTTACAAATAGACTCCTTGA
>RXID01015024.1:0-21090 GCA_005019695.1 Trichopus zeylanicus subsp. travancoricus
ACTACCACTACTACTACCACCACTTCTACCCTTACTTCTACTACTACTACTACTACTACCACTACCACTACTACAACCCCTACTACTATCACTACTAGTTTCACTACTTTTACTACTACTACTACTACTACTCCTGCTCCTACTACTACTACTGCTACTACTACCACTACCACTACTACAACCCCTGCTACTATCACTACTAGTTTCACTACTTCTACTACTACTACTACTACTACTACTACTACTACTACTACTACTACTCCTACTCCTACTCCTTCTACTACTATTGCTACAACAACTAGTACTACTACTTCAACTCTTACTCTTAAAACTACTCCTATAACTAATTTTACTTCTAGTATTATAGTAGCACCAGTAGTTGTTATTGTTGTTTAATTAGTAGTACTTGTAGGAGTAGTAGTAGGAGTGAGAGTTGTCATAGGAGTAGGAATAGTAGATAGTAGCAGTTGTAATGGTAGTACTAGTCAAAGTGGTAGTTGTAATAGCAGCAGTAGCAGTAGTAGTAGCCATAGTTGTAGTCGTAGCAGTTGTATTAGCAGCAAGAGTAGTAGTAGTAGTAGGATTAGGATGATTAGTAGTAGTAGTAGTAGTAGTAGTAGTAGTAGTATTGTAGTAGTTATAGTAGTAGTAGGAATAGTAGTCATAGTAGGAGTAGCAAAAGCAATTGGAGTTATAGTTATGATAGTAGTCGTAGTAGTAGTAGTTATTGTAATAGTTATATTAGTAGTAGTAGTAGGACTAGTAATAGTAGTAGTAGTATTAGTGAAAGTAATGGCAGTAGTAGTACTAATAATATTTGCAGTAGTAATAGGAGTAGTAATTAGAGTAGTATTAGTAGTAACAGTAGTAGTAGTAGTAGTAGTAGTAGTAGTAGTAGTAGTAGTAGTGGTGGTGGTGGTGGTGGTGGTGGTAGTAGTAGTAGAAGTAGTAGTATAGTAGTAGTAGTAGTAGTTGTTGTAGTAATAGTAGCAGCAATAGTAGTAATAATAGTAGTAGTAGTACTATTAGTAGTAGTAATACTAGTAGTAAGAGCAGTAGCAGTAGCAGTAGTAGTTGGTGCATAAATTATAGTAGTAGTTGCATTACTAGTAATATTAGGAGTAGCAGTAGTAGTAGCTATAGTTATTGTAATGGTAGTAGTAGCAGCAATAGTATAGTACTAGTAGTGGCAGTAGTAGTGGTTGTAGTAGTGGTAGTGGTAGTAGTAGTAGCTACAGGAGCGGTAGTGGTAGTAGCAGAAATACTAGTAGTAGTGTAGTAGTAGTATTAGTAATAGTAGTAACAATAGCTGAAGTAGCAGTAGTAATAGTAGTAGTAGCAGTGGTAGTTGTCGCGGTGGCACTAGTAGTAATAATAGTAGTAGCAAAAGTAGTAATAGTAGTACAAGTAGTAGTAGTAGCGAAAGCGATAGCAGTAGTAGTAGCAGCCGTGGTAGTAGCAGTAGTATTAGGAGTAGGAGAAGTAGTCATAGATATAGTAGTAGCAGCAACAATAATAGTTGTACCAGCAGCAGTAGTAGTTGCATTAGTAGTATCAGTAGTTGCTTTAGTAGTAGCAATAGCAACAGAAGTAATAGGAGTAGTCGTAGTAGCAGTAGTTGCCTTAGTAGCAGCAGTAGTAGTAGTAGTATCAATAGCAGCAGCAGCAGTAGTAGTAGTAACAGTAGTAGTAGTTGTTATTGTTGTAGTAGTAACAGTAGCATTTATAACAGTAGCAATAGTAGCAGTAGTAACAACAGTAGTAGTAATAGTAATACCTATAGCAGAAGTAGCAATAGTAGTCATTGTAGTAGTAGTAGCAGTAGAATTGTCATAGTTGTAGTTTTAGTAGTAGTGGTAGTAGCACTAGTAGTAGTAGTCATAGCAAAAGTAGTAACAATAGCACAAGGAGTAGTAGAAGTAGAAGCTGTAGCAATAGTAGCTGCAGTTGTTGTAATAGCAGTAGCAGTAGAAGTAGTAGTATTACTAGCAGCAGGAGCAGCCAAAGTAGTTGTTGTAGTAGTAGTAGCAATAGTAGTAGTAGTTGTTGTAGGAGCAGCAGTAGCAGAAGTCAAAGATACAGACGTAGTAGTTATACTATTAGTAGTGGTAGTTGTAGTACTAGTAGTAGTATCAGTTGTAGTAGTAATAGCAACAACAACAGTAGTAGTAGCTGTAGTAGTAGTAGTTGTGATAGTAGCAGTAGCTGTGGTGGAAGAAGTAATAGCAGTTGTAGTAGCAGCAGTAGTAGTACTACTACTAGTGGTTGGCGTAGTAGTAGTAGCCATAGTAGTAGTAGTGGTACTAGTTGTAGTAGTGGTAGAACTAGCAATAGTAACAATAGTGGTAGTAGCACTAGCAGTAGTATAAGTAGTAGTAGTAGCAGAAGCAATTGCAATAGTAGTAGCAGTCGTAGTAGTAGTAGTATTATTAGGAGTAGGAGAAGTAGTTGTAGATGTAGCAGTAGTAGCAGCAGTGATGGCAGTAGCAGCAATAATAGTTGTAGTAGTAATAGTTGCATTAGTTGTAGGAGTAGTAGTAGGAGTAGTAGTAGCAGTGGTAGCAGCTGTAGTGGCTTTAGTAGCAGTAGTAGTATTAGAAATAATAGCAATAGCAGCAGTAGCAGTAATAGTAGCTGTAGTAGCTATAATAGTAACAGTAGGCGCTGTAGTGCAGTAGTAGTCATAGTAGTAGTTATAGCAGTAGTAACAGCAATAATAGTAATAGCAAGAGTAGCAGCAGAAGTAGCAGTAGCAACAGCAGCAGCAGTAGTAGCAGTAGCAATAGTCATAGTAGTAGTAGTACTAATAGTAGCAGTCATAGCAAAAGTTGTAGTAGTAGCACAAGCAATAGGAGAAGTAGAAGTAGTAGCAGTAGTAGTTACAGTCAAGTAGTAGTACTTGTAGCAGTAGGTGATGTAGTAGTAGTAGTAGTAGTAGCTATAGCAGTAGTAGCAACAGCAGCAACAGCAACAACAATAGTAGTAGTAGTAGTAGTAGCAGTAGCAGCAGTAGTACCAGTAGCAGTAGTAGTAGCCAAAGCTGTAGTAGTATTAGTAGTTGCAGCAGTAGCAGTAGTAGCAGTAGTGGTAGCGGCAGCAGGTATAGTAGTAGCAACAGTAGCAGCAGCAACAATAGTAGAAGTACTAGTAGTAGCAGTAGCAACAGTAGCTGCAGCAGCAGCAGTAGTAGTATTAGGAGTAGCAGTATTATTCGTTGTGGTAGTAACGATAGCAGAATAGTAGTAGCGGTAGTAGTAGTGATTGTAGAAGCAGTAGCTGCTGTAGTAGAAGAAGTAGTAGCAATTTTAGTAGTAGCAGCAATAGTAGCAGTACTACTACTAATAGTTACAGTAGTTGTAGTAGTAGCAGTAGTAGTAGCAGAAGTAGTAGTAGTATTAATTGTAGTAGTAGTAGAAGTAGTAGTACTCGTAGTAGTTGTAGTTGTCATAGCAGTAATAGTTGTAGTAGCAATAGTAGTAGTAGCTGTAGTAATAGCTATAACTGTAGTAGTAGTTGTAGTAGTAGTAGTAGTAGTATTAGCAATAGTTGTAGTTAGAGTAGTAGTACTAGTAGTAGTAGTAGCAATTGTAGTAGGCATAGTAGCAGCAGCAATAACAATAGTAGTAGTAGTAGAAGGAGCAGTAGCAGTAGCGGTAGCGGTAGTAGTTGCTATAGCAGTAGCGGTAGCGGTAGCGGTAGTAGTTGTTGTAGTAGTAGAAGTAGTAGTTATAGTATGTGAAGTAATAGTAGTGGTAGTAGTAGCAGTAGTAGGAGGCATTGTAGTTGTAGTAGTAGTTGTTGTTGTTGTTGTTGTGGTGGTCGGAGTGGTAGTAGTAGCATTAGAAGCAGCGATAGCAATAGTAGTAGTAGTAGCAGTAGCAGCATCAGCAGTAGTAGGAGGAGGAGGAGCAGGGGCAGTAGTAGTAGCAGTAGTGGCAATAGCAGTTGGTGTAGAAATAATAGTAGTAGTAGTGGCCATTGTTGTAGTGGTAGTAATAAAAGTAATAGTGGTAGTGTTAGTAGCAGTAGTAGGAGTAGTAGTAGTAATAGTAGTAGCAGTGCTACTCGTATGAGCGAAAGTGGTAGTCGTAGTAGTAGTAGCAGAAATGGTAGAAGCAATAGCAATGGTTGTAGCATTAATAGTAGTAGCAGAAGTAGCAGTAGTAGGAGATGTTGTAGTAGTCGTAGTCGTAGTAGCAACAACAACAGCAGCAGTAGTAGTAGTTGTAGTAGTAGTAGTAGCAGTTTTAGCTGCCATAGTCGTAGCAATTATAGTACTTATAGTAGCAGTAGCATTACTAGTAATAGTAAGAGTAGCAGTTGTAGTAGCAGCAGTAGTAGTAATAGTAGTAGCTACAGTAGTGTAGCAGTAGTAGTGGCAGTAACAATTGTAGTAGCAGTAGTAGCTACAGGTGCAGCAGCAGTAGTAGTAGTAACAGCAACAGTAGGTGCAATAGTAGCAGTAGTATTAGTAATAGTATAAGCAGTAGTAGAAATAACAGCAGTCGTAGTAGTAGTAGTAATAGTAGCTGTAGCAGTAGTAGTAGTGGTGGTAGCACTAGTAGTAGTAGCAGTTGTACAAGTAGTAGTAGAAGGAAAAGCAGCAGTAGTAGTAGTAGCAGCCATCATTGTAGCAGTGGTATTAGTTGTAGGAGATTCAGTTATTGATGTAGTAATAGTAGCAGTAGCGACAGCAGCAGCAGCAGTAGTTGCATTAGTTGTAGGAGTAGTAGTAGCAGGAGCAGCAGCAGCAGTAGTAGTAGTAGTAGTTATAGTAGTAGTAGTTACAGTAGTAGTAGTTATAGTAGTAGTAGTAGTAGCTATAGTAGTAGGTGTTGTGGTTGTAGCAGCAGTAGTAGTAGCAGTAGTAATAGTAATAGCAATAGCAAAAGTTACAGTACTAGTAGTTTAGTAGTAGCAGCAGTAGCGATAGTCATAGCAGGAGTAGTAGTAGTAGTAGTACTAGTGGTAGTAGTTATAGCAAAAGTAGTAGCTGTAGCACAAGTAATATTAGATGTAGAAGCTGGAGCAATAGTGGTAGCAGTCATAATTTTATTTGTAGTAGTAGGAGGAGATGTAGTAATAGTAGCACTAGTAGTTGCAGCAACAAAAGTAGTAGTTGTGGTAGTAGTAGTGGCAATAGCCGTGGTAGTAGTAGTAGAGCAGTAGTAGCAGTAGTCAAAGTTGCAGTGGGAGTAGTAGTACTATTAGTAGTTGTAGCCACAATACTAGTAGTAGTCAGAGTAGTAGCAGTAGTAGTAGTAGTAGTAGTAGTAGTAGTGTAGTAGTAGCAGCAACAACAACAATAATAGTAGTAGTAGTAGTAACAGCAGCAGTAGTAACAGAAGCAGCAATAGCAGCAGTAGTAACAGCTACAGTAGTAGTGGTAGTGGTAGTGGTAACTACGGTAATAGTAGTAGTTGCAGCAGTAGCAGTAGCAGTAGTAATGGTAGCAACAGCAGGAGTAGTAGTGACAGTAGTAGTGGTAGTAGTAGTAGTAGCAGAAGTAGTAGTAGTATTAGTTGTGGTGGTAGCGGTAGTAGTTGTAGTAGTAGCGGTTGTGGTAGTTGTGGTAGTAGCAACAGCAGCTGTAGTAGAAGAAGTAGTAGCAATAGTAATACTACTACAACTTGTAGTTGCAGTACTAGTAGTAGCAGTAGTAGTATTAGTTTTAGTGGTAGTTGAAGTAGTAGTAGTTGTAGTTGTTGTAGGTGTAGTAATAGTTGTAGTTGTAGTAGTAGTAGTCGTACTAGTAGTAGTAGTAGCAGCAGTAGCAATAGTAGTCGTAGTTGGAGTAGTAGTACGAGTAGCAGTAGTAGTAGTAGCGGTAGCAATAACAACTATAGTAGAAGTAATAGGAGCAGTAGTGGTAGCGGTAGCAAGAGTAGTTGCTACAGTAGTACAAGCAGTAGTTATAGTATGCGAAGTAATAGTAGTTGTAGTCGTAGCAATAGTAGGAGTAGTTGTACTAGTAGTAATTATAGTAGTAGTAGTAGTAGTTGTTGTTGTTATTATTATGGTGGAAGAAGCAGTAGTAGCATTAGTAGTTGCAGCAGTAGCAATAGTTGTAGTAGTAGTAGTAGCAATAGTAGTAGTGGTAGTGGTGGTAATAGTTGTAGTAGTTGGACTAGTCATAGTTGTAGTAGTAGCAGTAGTAGTACTAGTTACAGTAGCAGTAGCCGATGTAGTTGTAGCAGCAGCAGTAGTACTAGTAGTTGTAGTAGTAGTTGTTGTTCTTCTTGTACAAGTAGTCGTAGTAGTAGTAGTAGTAGTATTAGTAGTAGTAGTTTTATAAGTAGTAGAAGTAGTAGCAATAGTAGTTGTAGTAGAAGTACTAGTAGTAGTAGAAGGAGTAGCGGTATTAATAGTTGTAGAAGTTGTAGTCGTAGTAGAAGTAGTAGTAGTCATAGTGGAAGTAGTAGTTGTGGTATAAGTATTAGTAATAGTAGTAGAAGTAGTAGTAGTAGTAGGAGAAGTAATAGTAGTAGTAGGAGTAGCAGTAAAATTAGAAGTATTAGTAGTAGTTGGAGTAGTAGTAGTACTAGTCGCAGTAGTAGTAATAACAGCAGTAGAAATAGCTTTAGCAGTAGTAATTGTAGAAGTTCGAGCACTAGTTGCATTAGTAGTAGCAGTAGTAGTAGTAGTAGCAGTAGTAGTAGTAGTAGTTATAGAAGTAGTAATAATAGTAGTAGTAGTAATAGTAGTAGTAGGAGTAGTAGTAGTAATAGTAGTACTAGTAGTGATAGGAGTAGTAGTAGTTGTTGTCGCAGCAGCAATAGTAGTTGTAGTAGTAGCAGTAGTAGTAGTTTAAGTAGTAGTAATATTAGTTGTAATAGTAGTAGTTGTAATAGTATAAGGAGTCGGAGTAGAAGTAGTAGCGACAATAATAGTAGTAGTAGTAAGAAAAGTAATAGTAGTTGTAGTAGTAGTAGTAGTAGTGGTAGCAGTTGTTGTCATAGTAGTAGGGGGAGAAGTAGTAGCAGTAAAAGTACTTGTAGTTATAGTAGTAGTAGTTGTTGTTGTTCTAGTAGTAGTAGTAGTAGTAGTAGTAGTAGTAGTAGTAGTAGTAGTAATAGTCATAGTAGTAGGAGTGGCAGCCATGGTAATAGTAGTAATAGCAATAGCAGCAGTAGCAAGAGTTGTAGTAGAAGTAGAAGCAGCAGTAGTAGTTTTAGGTGAAGTAGTAGAAGTAGTAGTTGTTGTTGTTGTTTTTGTTGTTGTTGTTGTTGTAGTCATAATAGGAGCAAGAGTAGTAGTAGTGGTAGTAGTAGTTATAGTAGTCATAGTTGTAGTAGTAGTAGTAATAGTAGTTGTTGTAATAGTCATACTACGAGCAGGAGTAGTAGTAGTGGTAGTAGTATTTTTAGTAGTCATAGTAGTAGAAGGAGCTGGAGTAGTGGTAGTAGTAGTACTAGTAGTAGTAGTAGTAGTAGTAGTAGTAGTAGTAATAGCAGTCCTAGTAGTAATAATAGTAGTATTAGGAGTGGTAATCAAGGTAGGAGTAGTAGTGGTAGTAGTAGCAGTAGTATTTGGGGGAGGAGGAGCTGTAGTAGCAGTAGTGGTGGTGGTGGTGGTGGTGTTGGTGGTGGTAGTAGTGTAGTAGTAGTGGCAGTAGTTGTAGCAGCAATAGTAGTAGTCATAGTAGTAGTGGCACTTATAGTCATAGGAGTGGTAGTAGTTATAGTGGTAGCAGCAGTAGTAGTGCTAGTAGTAATACTAGTAGTTGTAGTAGTGGTGGTAGTACTAGTAGGAGGAGGAGTTGTAGTAGTAGATGCAATAGTAGTAGTAGCAGTACTACTACTACTAGTAGTAATAGGAGTAGTAGTACTAGTAGTGATAGTTGTAGTAGTGGCAGTAGTAGTTGTTATTGTTGTTATTGTAATAGTAGTCGTAGTTGTTGTTGTAGTAGTAATGGTAGTACTGGTAGGAATAGTAGCAATTGTACTAGTAGTAAAAGTACTAGTAGTAGTAGTAATAGTAGTAGTAGTAGTAGTAGTAGCAGCAGCAGCAGCAGCAGCAGTAGTAGTAGTAGTAGCAGCAGCAGCAGCAGTAGTTGTATTAGTAGTAGCAGCAGCGGATGGAGTACTTATTGTAGTAGTAGCAGTAGAAGCTCTTGGAGCAGTTTCTGCAGTAGCGAATGGAGTACTTATTGTAGTAGTAGCAGTAGAAGCTCTTGGAGCAGTTTCTGCAGTAGTATTAGTCGCAGCAGTAGAAGATGTGGTAGTTTAGTAACAGTAGGAGCAACAATTGCAGTAGTAGCAGCAGCAGCAGCAGCAGCAGTAGTAGTAGTAGTAGTAGTAGTAATAGTAGTAGTAGTAGTAGTAGTAGTAGTAGTATTAGTAAAAGCAACCGAATTAGTACTAGTTGTAGTAGTTCTCATAGCGACAGTGGTAATGGTAGTAGTAGTAGTAGGAGTAGTAGTAGTTGAAGTAGCTGTAGAAGTAGTAGCAGAAGTACTAGTAGAAGTTGTTGCAGCAGTAGCACTAGTAATAATAGTAGCAGTAGTAGCAGTAGTTGTAGCAGTAGTAGTGGCAATCGTAGTAGTAGTCGAAGTAGCAGCGATCGTAGTAGTAGAAGTAGTAGTAGAAGCAGTGGTAGTTGTAGTTGCAAAAGTAGTAGTAGTTGTTGTTGTTGGTTTTGTAATAGCAGTAGCAACAACAGCCATAATAGAAGTAGTAGTAGTTGTTGTAGCAATAGTAGTAGAAGTAGTAGTAGTAGTAGTAGTAATAGTAGTCATAGTAGTTGCATTAGTAGTAGTAATAGTGTTTGTAGCAGCAGTAGTGGTAGTAGAAGTAGTATTAGTAGCAGTAGAAGTAGCAGTAGTAGCAGCCGTAGCACTAGTAGTAGCAGTGGTAGCAGTAGTAGCAGTTGTAGCAATAGTAGCAGTAGTAGTCATAGCAGCAGCAGTAGTAGTTGTTGTAGTAATAATCATAGTAGTGATAGCAGTAGCAATAGTAGCACTAGTAGAAGCGGTAGAAGTAGCAGTAAAAGTAATACCAATAGTCCAAGTAGTGATTTTAGTATTTGCAGTAGAATTCATAGTGCAGTAGTAGTAGTAGTAATAATAGTTGTAGTACGTGAAGTAGTGGTAGTTGTAGTAGCTGCAGCAACAACAACAATAGTTGGAGCAACAGCAGCAATAGAAGTAGAAGTAGTAGGAGTAGTAATAGCAGTAGTAATAGTAGTAGTAGCAGTAGCAGTAGTAGTAGTAGCAGTAGCAGTAGTAGTAGTAGTAATAGCAGTAGCAGCAACATTAGTAGGAGTAGTGGGAGTAATAGGAGTAGGAGTAGGCGTATTAGGATTAGTAGAAGTATTAGTACGAATAGCAGTAATAGTAGTAGTTGGAGTAACAGTGGCAGTCGGTGTAGGATTAGGAGTAGCAGTTTTAGTAGTACTAGTTGTAGTAGTAGTTGTAGTAATAGTAGTTGTAATAGTAGTAGTAGTAGTAGTGGTAGTAGTAGTAGTTGCAGTAATAGTAGCAACAACAGTAGTAATAGGAGTGCTAGGAGTAGTAGGAGTAGTTGTTGCAGTACTATTAGTAGTAGTAGTAGCTGTAGTTGTAGGAGTATTAGGATTAGTAGTAGAATTAGTAATAATAGCTATAATACTATTAATAGGAGTCGTAGTTGTAGTCGTTGTAGGAGTATGAGTAGTAGTCAGAGTAGTAGTAGTAGAAGTAGTAGTAGTAGTAGTAGTAGTAGTGTTAGTGTTTGTAGTAGTAGTAGTTGTTGTTGTTGTAGTAGTATCAATAGTAGTATTAGGAGTAGTAGGAGTAGTAGCATGAGTAGTAGTAGTAGTAGAAATAGTAGTGGTAGTACTACTACTAGTAGTACTACTAGTATTAGTAGTAGAAGTAGTAATAGAAGTAGCAGCAATTGCATTAATAGTAGCAATAGTAACAGTATTAGTAGGAGTTGTAGTTGGAGTATTTGTTGGCATTGTAGTTGTTGGAGTAGTGGTAGCAGTAGCAGTACTTGTAGTAGTAGTACTAGAAGCAGTAGAAGTCCTGACAGCAGCAATTGTTGTAGCAGTAATAGTAGGTATAGTAGTTGTAGTATTAGTAGTAGCAGCAGTTGTAGTAGGAAAAGCAGTAGCTGTAGGGGTAATAGTTATAGTAGTAGTAGCAGTAATAGTAGTAGTTGTCGTAGTAGCAGTAGTTGTTGTTGTTGTATTATTAGAGTTGTAGTCGGAATAGTAGTAGTAGTAATAGTAATAATAGTAGTAGTAGCAGTAGCAGTAGTTGTAGTAGTAGTTGCAGTAACAACAATAATAGATGGATGAGATGGAGTAGTAGTAGTTGTTGTTATTGTAGTAGTAGTAGTAGTAGTAGTAGTAGTAGTAGTATCACTAGTATTAGCAATTGTAGTAATAGTTGAAATAGTTGTAGCAGTAGCTGTATAAGCAGCACTAGTAGTAGTAGTGGTAACGGTAGTAGTATAAGTAGAAGTAGTAATAGTAGAAATAGTAGTAGCAGTAGTAGCGGTTGTATAAGTAATAGTAGTGGCGATAGCTGTAGTAGCAATGGTTGTTGTAGTAGTCACAGCGATAGTAGTAGTAGCTAGGGAAGTAGTAGTAGTAGTAGCAGTAGTAGTGGAAGTAGTAAGAGTAGTAGACGTAATAGTAGCAATAGTAGTAGTAGCGGTATTAGCAGCAGCAATAGTAGTAGTACAAGAAGTAGCAGTGGTTCTAGTAGTAGTTGTACTAGCCGTAGTAGTAGTAATATTAGCAGTAGTAGTAGTTATAGTAGCATCTGCAGCTGAGTTACCACTATTACTCCTACTCCTACTTGTGCCACTACTACTACTATTCCTACACTTACTACAACTACCACTTCTCCTACTCCTACAACTACTACAACTACTTCTACTACAACTGCTGCTATTATTACTAATTCTACACCTATTCCAACTCTAGCTACTACTACTACTACTCCTGCTCCAACTACAGCTGCTCCTAATCCTGCTGTTGTTGTAGCTGCTACTACAACTTCCACTATTGCAATTGCTGTTACTGCTGTTTCTACTCCTACAACGACTACTACTACTACTACTGCTACTAGTCATAGTACTACTAGTCTTACTACTACTATCGCCACTACTACTACTACTATTACTGCTACTACTATTACTATGAATACTACTACTACTACTACTATTGCGACTACTACTTCACCAACTCCTTCTACTGACACTACTACTACTACTACTCCCACGACTGCAACTCCTACTATTACTACGACTATTGCTATTACTTCTCGTACTACAACTCGTACTACTACTACTTTAACTACTAATACTAAATTACTACTACTACTGCTACTACTGTTTCTACAACAACTAGTACAACTACTAGTACTACTACTACTAATACTGCCATTACGACTACTACTACTACTACTACTACTACTACTACTACTACTACTACTACTACTACTACTACAACTACTACTACAACTATTACTCCTACTGCTGCTGCTGCTACTACTACTACAACTACGACACCTACTCATATTGTTACTACTACTATTGCTACTGCTACTACAACTACAACTCTTTCCACTAGTATTACTGCTACTACTACTATTACTACAACAACTACTACTACTATCGCTACTACTACTAGTTCGACTACTACTCCTACTACTGCTACTACTATTGTTGCTGCTGCTACTACTACTACAACTATTCCTGCTCTGACTCCTACTTCTACTACTTCTACTCCTACCACTGCTACTACTTCTACTCCTACCAGTACTACTACTCCAACTCCTATTACTACTAATACTCCAACAATAACTAGTCGAGTTATGACTACTACTACTTCTACTACTACTGCTACTACTACTATTTCAACTACTACTATTCTTGCTACTACTACTTCTGCTACTAGTGCAACTAATACTATTACTACTTCAACAACTGCTACTACTCCTACTAATATTGCTACTATAACTGCTACTACTACTATTACTACTATTACTGCTACTACTGTTGCTACTGCTGCTACTACAATTACTACTATTACTTCTACTACAGCTGGTACTACTTCTACGGCTAAGACTGCAAATGCCACTGCTACTATAACAACAATAACTACTGTAACTGCTACTGCTGTTACAGTTACTTCTACTACTGCTGCTACTACCACTGCTGCCACTGCTATTGCTACTACTACGAATACCACTACTTCTACTATGACAACTACAACAATTACTACTATTGCTGTCGCTGCTATTGCTACTGCTACTGCTACTAATACCACTACTTCTACTACGACAACTACAATTATTATTACTACTACTACTACTACTACTACCACAACAACAACAACCAGTACTACTACTACTACTACTACTACTACTACTACTAAAACGACGACTACTACTACTACTACTACTACTACTACTACTAATGCCACTACTACTTCTACTACTACTTCTACTGCAACAACTACTACTACTACTTGTACTAGTACTACCACAACTACTACTGCTGCTGCTACAACTACGACTACTATTGCTACTGCTACTACCACAATTACTACACCTACTACTTCAGCTACTACAAATACAGCTACGGATGCTACGGTTACTAATACTATCTCTATTCCTAGTCCTAGTGCTGCTACTAGTACTAATCCTACTACTACAAATGCTAGTACAACTGCTGCGACTACTCCTACAACTACAACTACTACAACTATTACAACTGCTACTACTACTACTACTACAACTTCTACTACTACTACTACAACAACAACCACCATTACTATTGCTATTGCGGCCACTGCTACTTCGACTACTACTACTAGCATAGTAACTATTGCTCCTACTACTACAACAACTACTACTAGTACTACTGCTACTCCAACTACTACTTATCCTACTGCTACTACAACTACAAGAACTACTGCTACTACTACTACTATTCCTAGTGCTTCTACTACAACTACTACTGCTAGTGCTACTACTACTACTACTACTACTACTACTAGTACTACTATTACTGATACTGCTACTACTACTACTAGTACTACTATTACTTCTACTACTACTACTATTACTACTAATACCTCTACTTTTGCCACTACTACTGCTACTTGTGCTACTACTACTCCTACTACTACTACTACTACTGCTACTACAACTATTTCTACTTCTGCTACTCCCACTACAGCTACTTTTGCAACTACTACAACTACTACAACAACAACAACTACTACTACTATTACAGCTTCTGTTACTACTGCTCCTACTATTTCTACTGCAACCACTACTATTACCAGCATTATTGCTACTACTACTACAACAATTATAAATAATACTACTACTATTACGACTACTACTACTACTACTACTACTACTACTACTACTACTACTACTATTGCCGCCGCTACTACTGCTGCTACTGCTCCACCTCCTCCAACGGTTGCTGCAACCACTACTGCTGGTACTGCTACTACCACAACCTCTCCTACTACTATTTCTACAACTACTACAACTACTCTTCCTACAGCTACTACTACTACTGCTATGATAGCTACTCCTACTACTACTGCTACTATGACCGCTATTGCTACTACTGCTACCACTACTTAGATAGCTACAACTGCCGCAACTATTGCTACAATTACTAGTACTACTACTACTACATCTACTGCAACAGGTACTTCTGCTACTATTGCTGCTACTGCTGCTACTGCTACTACTGCTACTACTACTACTACTACTGTTACGACTACTGCTGCTGCTGCTACTACGGCTACTACTACTACTAGTACTACTAGTACTACTACTACTTCTATTACTACTACTACAATCGCTATTATTTCTGCAACTAGTACTACTACTACTACTATTGTAGTTGTTGCAACCACTCATACTCCTACTATAACTACAACTACTAGTATTACTTCTATTACTACTGCTACTACTTGTAGTACTACTATTACTACTACTAGCACTACTACTAATGCTTCTACTACAACTACTACTACTACGACAACAACTACTTCTCCTACTACCACTACTACTACTCATACTTCAACTGCTACTACAGCTACTATTGCTGCTACTATTACTGCTGCTGCTGCTGCTACCACTACTACTGCTACCACTACTACCACAATATTACTTCTACTACTACAACTACTACTGCTACGTCAGCTACTACTGCTACTGCTACTCCCACTACTACCATGGCTACTACTGCTGCTACTACTACTACTACTACTCCTCCAGCTACTACTGTTGCTGATGCAACTGCTACTACTACAACCAAAATTGCTACTGCGACTACTGCTAAAATTGATACTATGGCTACTAATGCAACTACTCCAACTACTACTGTTACTAATACTACTACTAATACTGCTGTTGTTGCTACTACAACTACTCCTACTGCTACTAATACTTCTTTCCTTTCTGCTACTGCGACTACTACTACAACAACAACAACTACTACTACTACTACAACCACCACTACATCGATAGCTACTTCTACTACTACTGCTACTACTGCTGCTACCACTGCTACTATTGCTACTACTGTTGCTACTATGGCTACCACTGCTATAACAACCATTATTGCCACCACTAATACGACAGCTAATACTGCTATGACTGCTACTACAATTACCACTACTACTATTACTACTACTACTACTACTAATAATACTACTACAATTACTACTACTACTTCTCCTACTACTATTACTATCGTTACAACAACTGCTACTACAACTTTCGCTACTCCAACTAATACAAATGCTCCTATTACTTCTACTACTACTACTACTACTAGTATTGCTACTACTACTAGTTTTGCTAGCACTACTACTACTACTACTACTATTGCTACTACAGCTACTACAACTACTACTACTACTATTACTACTCCTACTACTACTACTTCCAACACTACTGCTACAACTAATGCTAATGATACGACTACTACTGCAACTACTTCTACTACTACTACTACTACTATTGGTACCACTTTTGCTACTACTACCACTATTACAGCTGCTACCACTACCACTACTACTGCTGCTACTACTACTACAACTGCTGGTACTAATACTACTAGTACTACTACAATTGCCACTACTAACATAGCTACAACTTCTCAATCTATTGCAACTACTACCACTTCTACTACTACTACTACTACTACAGCAGCTACTACTACAACTACTACTACTACTACTAATAGAATGACTGCTACTCTTGGTACTACTGTTACTACTAGTGCTACTACTGTTACTACTAGTACTACTACTGTTGCTGCTACTATTATGTATACTGCTAATACTACTACTACTGCTACTACTACTGCTACTCTTGCTACTACTACTGCTACTACCACTGCTATTACGGCTGCTAATACTATAGCTACAACGACTACAGATAATGCTACTACTATTACTACTACTTCAACTACTACTGTTAATATTGTAGCTAGTACTACTACTGTTGCCACTGCAACTGCTATTACTACAACTACTACTACTGCTACTACTACTGCTGATGCTGCTGCTGTTGCCGCTACTACTACTGCTGCTACTACTGCACCACTACTTCTACTACTGCTACTACTGCTACTACTTCTTCTTCTACTACTGCTACTAATGCTACTACTACTTCTTCTACTATTGCTACTTCCACTAGCAATACTACTACTGCTACTAATATTGCTACAAGTACTACTACTATTACTTCTGCTACAATAATAATTACTACAACCCCGACTACTAAAACTATAACTACTACTACTTCTGCTACTACTACTGCTACTACTGCTATTATCGCCATGACTACTACTACTACTACAACTTCTACTACTGCTAGTATTACTACTACTTCTACTACTACTGCTCTTGCTGCTACTGCTACTGCTACTACTGCTACTACAGCTACTGCTACTACTACAACTAATATTTCAACTACTACTATGACTACTAGTGCTACTACTATTGCTACTGCTACTATTACCGAAACTTCTCCGACAACTATGACTACTGCTACTACTGCTACTACTCCAACTACTACTATGGCTACTACTAGTGCTGCTACTATTGCTAATGAAACTACTACTAATACTACTACTGCTAGTCCTACTACTACTACTATTGCCCTTACTACAATTACAACTACTATTGCTCCAACTACTTCTACTTCCACTACTCCTACTGCTTCTACTACTAATACAACTACTACTGCTCCTTCTATTACTATTATTACTATTATTTTCACTAATATTACTCCTACTACTACTTACACTACTGCTACTTCAATTGTTCCTCCTACTACTACTGTACTACTCCTGCTACTACTGGTATTGGTCCTACTACTACTGCTATTGCTATTACTGCTACTACTATGATTGATACTACTAGTATTACAACTAATACTGCTCCAACTATTGCTACTACTACAATTACTACTCCTACAGCTACTGCTACTCCTATTACCACTACTACTGCTCCACCTACTGCTACTACTACTACTGATACTCCTACCACTCCTGCTACTATTGATATTCCTAAAGCTACTGCTACTACTGCTGCTACTACTACAACTACTACTGCTCCTACTATTACTACTACAACTACTACAACAACAACTCCAACTACTACAATTGCCACAACTGCAACTATTGCTACTGTTAATGCGACTACCACAACAACTACTACTACTGCTGCTACAACTACTGCTACAATTACAACAACAACAACAACTACTACTACTACAACTACCACTATTGCTACTACATTTGCAACTAATACTACAACTACTACAACCATTACTACTTTTTCTAACACTACTACTACTACCACCACTACAACTGTGACTACTACTACAACTACTAGTACTACAACTATTACTACTACTACAATTACTACTGTTCCTTCTACTATTTCTTCTATGATCAGAACTACTGCTACTCCTACTCCCACTCCTACTACTACCACTACTACTACTACTGCCGTGGCTATAATAGCTACTACTACTATTGCAACTACTACTTCTACTACTACTACCGCCACTGTTACAGCTACGACGACTACTACTACGACTACTACTACTACTACTACAATAGCTACTACTACTACAACTACCAAGACAACTACTACTACCGCTACAACAGCTACTACAACTTCCCCAACAACTAAAAATACTACCACTACTGTTGCTGCTGCTATTGCTACAACTACATTTGCTAATACTGCTACTATTGCTGCAGCTATAGCTGCTCGTACAACTTCTATTGCTACTGCTACTACACTACTACTAGTACTCCTGCCGTGACTGCTACTACTACTATTACAACAACAACTACTACTACTACTTTTACAAGTAGTACAATTGGTACTACTCCTACCGGTACTACAACTACAACCACTACTACTACTACAACCACCACTACTACCACTACTACAATTGCTACTACTACTACTCCTCCTAATACTACTACTATTTCTCAACTATTACTACTACCACAACTACTACTATTACTACCGCTTCTACTACTACTCCATCAAGTACTACCAGTGCTACTACTACTACTCCTACTTCTACTATTATTACTACTGCAACTACTACTACTACAACTACTCATGCCAGTACAACCACTGCTACTACAACTACTTCTACTACTACTACTACTACTATCACTAGTAGCACTACTACTGTTGCTACTACTACTACTACCACTACTACTACTATTAGTACCACTACTACTACTATTACCCCTACTGCTGGTGCTGCTACTACTACTACTACTACAAGAACAACAACAACAACAATAACAATGATTACTACTACTACCACTACTGCTACTACTACTTCTACTACTACTACTCCTAATACTACTACAATAATTGCTACTACTACTACTACTACTGCAACTATGACTACCACTACTAATTCTACTACTATTCCTACTACTACTATTACTACTATTACTGCTTCTACTGCAACTACTACTACCACTACTACTACTATTACTACTACTTCTACGACTTCTACCAACACTTCGACTGCTAACCACTACAACTGCTACCACTACTACTACTACTACTACTGCTACTACTTCACCTAAAACTACTACTACTACTTCTACTATGACTACTACAACTACTTTTACTATTACGACTACTACTACTACTTTTGCTACTACTACAACTACTATTCCTACTCCGTCTAATATTACTACTACTACTTCTACTATTAGTACTACCATTCTTGCTGCTACTATTACAACTGCTACTACATCTATTACTACTGCTACTTCTACTGCCTATTTTACTGCTACTAATACTATTGCTACTACTGCTACAACTAATACAACTACTTCTACTGCTACTGCTACTCCATCTACTACTACAACTACTACCACAACTACTACTACTACTACTACAGCTGCTGCTGCTGTTGCTACTACTACTACTACTACTGTGGCTACTACTGCTACTACTTCGACTACTCCTACTAGTACTACTATGACTATTGCAAATCCTACTCATACTGATACTCCAACTCCTACCCTACTACTACTCTAACTATTACAGCTACAACTGCCAGAAGAACTACTACTATGCCTACTACTGCTGCTACTACTGCAACTAGTACTATTACTACTACTACTATTACTACTATTGCTACTATAACTACTACTACTCCTTTTAATACTACTGCTGCTGCTGCTGCTACTACTACTACTACTACTACAACTACTACTAATACTACTTCTATTACTAGTAGAATAGCTGCTGCTGCTACTACTACTACCACTACTACTACTATTACTACTACTAATACTCCTACCACTACTACTAGTAATACTACTACTACTACTACTCCTAATTCCACTTTACTATTAATGCTACTACTACTACCACTACTACTATAACTCCTACTACCACTCCTACCACTACTACTACAAGCCAAACTGCTACTACTACTAGAGCTAGTACTACGACTTCTACTACTATGAGTACTATTGCCACTTCAGCAACTACTACTACCACCACCATCACCACTACTACTACTACTACCACTACTAGTACTATGACTATGACTAATAGTAGCAATAGTCATTGAAGTAGTAGTAGCAGTGGTAGTAGCAGTAGTAGTTGAAGTAGTAGTAGCAATAGCAGTAGTAAGAGTACTAGCATAGCATTTGTAGTAGCCATAGTAGTAGTAGTAGTAGTTATTATACTAGTAGTAATTATTATTGTAATAGTAGTAGTGGCAATAGTAGTAGCAATAATAGTTGTTGCAGATGAAGTATTAGTAATAATAGTAGTAGTAGTAGTAGTAGAAGTAGTCACAGTAGTAGTTGCAATAGTAGTAGTTGCAGAAGAAGTAGTAGGAATAGTTATATTATTAGTAGCAATCGCTAGAGTAGTAGCAACAGTAATAGTACTAGTTTGGCAAGTAATAGTAGTAGTAGTACCACTAGTAGTAGTAGCAGCAACAGCAGAAGTAGTAGTTGTAGTAGCAGCCATAGTAATAGTAATAGTAGTAGTAGTAGAAGCCGTATTAGTAGCTGTAGCCGCAACAATAGTAGCAATAGTAGTTGTTGTTGTCATTGTTGTTGTTGATGTAGTAGTAGTTGTAGTAGTGTGACTAGTAGTAGGAATACATGTAGGAGAAGTAATAGTAGTTGGAGTAGCAGTATCTATAGTAGGAGTCATAGTACTAGTAGTAGTAGGAGTAGTAGTAATAGTAGTTATTATTGTAGTAGTAGTAGTAATAGTAACAATAGTAGCAAGAGTAGTAGTTGTAGTAGTAGTGGTAGTAGTAGTCATAGTAGTAGTAGCAGTAGTACTAGTCGTAGCAATATTTGTGATAGTAGAAGTAGTAGTGGTACTTGTAGTACAAGCATTACTCATAGTAGTAGTAGCATTAGTAGCAACTATAGTGCTATAGTAGTAGTAGTAGTACTAGTAGTAGTGGTGGTGGCAATCGTAGTAGTAAAAGTAGTAGTAGTAGCAACTATTGAAGGATTAATTGTAGTAGAAGTAGTACTAGCAGTAGTTATAGTATAGAGTTTAAATAGCGTGGCAATAGTAGTAGTGGTAGTGGTAGTAGCGGTAGTAGTACTAGTAATAGTAGTAGTAGTAGAAGTAGAAGTAGTATTAGTAGTAGTAGTAGTAGTAGTAGTAGTAGTAGTATTAGTAGCAGTAGTAGTAGTAGAAGTAGTCATTGTAGTACTAGTAGCAGTAGTAGTAGCATTAGTAGTAGTGGTAGTGGTAGCAATAATAGTAGTATTAACAGTAGTAGTTTTAGTAGAAGTAGTAGTTGTAGGAGTAGTAGTAGAAGTCGTAGTAATAATAGTAGTAGTAGTAGTAGTAGTAGTAGTAGTAGTAGTTGTTGTTGTTGTTGTTGTTGTTGTTGTAATTGTAATAGTAGTAGTTGTTGTTGTCGTTGTTGTTGTTGTTGTTGTAATTGTAATAGTAGTAGTAGTAGTAGTAGTAGTAGTAGTAGTAGTAGTAGTAGTAGTAGTAGTAGTAGTAGTAGTAGTAGCAAGAGTAGTAGCTATAGTTGCAGTAGTAGTAGCGGATGTAGAAGTAGTAGAAGTAGTAGTAATAGTAGTAGTAGTCATAGTAGTAATGGTAGTAGCAGTAACAATAGCAGTTGTAGCAGTAGTAGTAGTAGTAGGAGTAGGTGTAGGTCTAGGAATAGGAGTAGAAGAAGTAGTAGTAGTAGTGGTAGTAGTAGTAATAGTAGTAGTAGTTATTGTTGTATAAGTAGCAGTAGTTGTACCAGTAGTCTTAGTAATAGTAGCAGCTGCCGAAATTGGACTAGTAGATGTAGTAATAGGAGAAGTACTAGCAGTAGTAGTCATGGTAGCTACAATATTAGTAGTAGTAGTAGTAGTAGTACTAGTAGTAGTAGTAGAAGTAGTAGTGGAAGTAGCAGTAGCTATAGCAGTAGAAATAGCATGAGTAGTAGTAGTAGCAATAGAACTAGTAATAACAGTAGTAGCAGTAGTAGTAGTATTAGTAATAGTAGTGGCAATAGAAGTGGTAGTAGCTGTAGCCGTAGAAGTTGCAGTAGTAGTTGTAGTGCTACCAAAAGTTGCA